>CAUYQV010178091.1:0-41309 GCA_963574575.1 Galagoides demidoff
CAATGATTGATTATTAAATTTCATTTTATTTTTTTGCGTGTGGGCAACTGAGAAGTAAATGTGAAGAAGCTTATTCCATAGTTATAGATGACGGCAGGGGTAGAGCCAGGGGTAGACACCGCCTCTTCAAACACAGTGCAGTTTCCAGCCTGGCTGCGTGTGTCCTGCCAGCTGCAAACCCGGCGGGTGCCCTGGCAGCCCTGCAGACGCCGTCGGTGGCCACGGGGCACACCTTCGGTGGGGAGGCCTTGGTGCCGGCGTCTGGCAAAGTTGCTCTGTCAGCAGAATGGCTGCCTAACCCCGGCTGAAGCTAAATGGGACAAAGAATTTCACACTGTTTCTCTGGACCAGATCTGCCTGGGGGGAGAAATAACTGTGTCAAAATAAGAAATGGAAGTAGACGGCACCCTGCACCTTCTCAGGTCTTCTGGAGAGACGGTTTCTGGAGCTGCAGAAACCGTTCGTGAGGTCACAGTGCTCAGCCTCGGTAGGGTTATCAGCCCTGCCGTGTATTATAAGCCATCCAATGAAGGCAGTGGGAACCAGAGTTTCTATTTAATACCGGAGAAATGGTGGAAGTCAGCGATTGATACCAACACAATGATGGGAAAGAGTGTCCAGAGGTACTGCTCACATAATCTCATTTTACAACATCTTGAAAATTCAATAGAAAGGACTCCACTAACAATACCATTACACACTACTGATCATTGTTCTCAAATGTTCCTAAAGCTCTAAAAGCAAAACTCAACAATAAAAACACTCTATAAATACATCCCAGGAGTGAATGTAACTGTATTTTTTCCTTTAAAAACAAAAGCACATAATGTTAGTCACAAATCACATAATTTTACTAAAGCAGTTTCTTAGTCAAAAGTGCATTGTCATTTTTAAAACATTACCTAATCAAAATATAAATAAATGAGCTATTCCTTGACATTAGAAAGTGTTTCCAAATAATTTAGAAAACTGAAGAGTATTGCACCAGGTAGCACTAACTGCTACCTATGCAGTATGTGATCGGTATTGGGAGATATATTTTATTTATCATGGGTTCTATATCATTGGCAAAGGCATTTGGGAAAAATAAACAAAGCTGTCTTTCAAAAAGTATATATAATTTCAAAAGTTCCTGTTATTTGTGTCTTTGATTCTTAGTTTTATCTCTGGCCATTAAGACTTTTAGAATAAGCATATTTTTCAAATGAACTAAAATTGTAGGAAGTTACTGCTATATCCTGTCCCCCAAACAAACAAACCAACAGCTGAAAACCATATATGTAAAGATTGTGCCAGCTCTTGAGAAAAGATTTCAAACTAGTTTAGAAAAATATGTTTTGTCCTTTTTATCCTGGGACAAGGGGAGATTATCTTCCCCCTACCCCTCATTCCTCCAAGGATATCATACTGTTTTATTCTGTAACTGAAAGGGCTAAAAATTTTTTTCTATTAATAAATTGATACTAAAACACCTAAGTATTAATTTCTTAGTTTAACAGTTCCAAATTTTAAGTTATTTGAATACTATTGACAATAATAAAGTATAAAGGTACAAACCTTCTTAAAATTATTTTCAAAGCTGTTAGGCCATCCATGTGCTTTTAAAAAATTCATGGTTATATAAAAAAATCAATTTCAAAGAGTCACATGGAATTCCTTAAAATTTTTTAAGACATAAAAATTTTAATACAAATTAAAATATTGACAATGAAAATTCTAAAATAAAATGCACGTATTTTATTTCTGATAACGTTCTAAAATGTTCTATATTATTATATGTTATTGACATCCGAAATTGAGGAAGCTGATGTGTTATTCTTAAAATATATCCAGACTATCATTTTCATAGCTGAACTATCAGGATAGATTTCTAAAGCCTGTTTTCTTACTAAGAAGCTGAAAAACTATCAGCTTATATAGTATTTGAATATTTTTGAAAATGATTAATTTAGGCTATATTCTTAGATGGAAGTTTTATGTATTCAGTTAGACGTGTTTACAGTTTTTTAATAAACAACATTTATTGGAGAATACAAGGATCCTCAGAAGAGAAAGTTTAAATCTCTCAAACACAGTAAATGATCAAACGTTTGGAATAGAAGCAAATTGTAAAAATGTGTCTTAACTGAGACGCACTGCCCTCAGGAACTACGCCTTTTTGTTTGATGATTCTTCCATAAACCTGCGTTTATTTTTTAAAATTGACGCTTTTAACGTGAGAAAGTTAAACTCCACTTACGAGTTTTTCCACCAGACACTATAAAAGTCTATCACAGCACCTTACGCTTTGGCATCTGCAGCTGAACCCTGCAGTTGAATGTTGCCAGATCTTATTGTGAAAAGCGGGATTGTGTCTCTAGAATGCAAATCATTTGGATGAAAATTCAAGTCAAATAGAAAAACCTGCTTGTTCCTTGAGGCCTGAGTTGAGCAGCGAGAGGATTAAAACTGTGACGGGTTCACTTGTACCCTTGTTAGACAGATATATAGGTAATCTTTCCCATCACCCTCCCACCACCCATCCACACTTCTCCCCTCCCCTTCCCCACCCCCTCCCCATATTTTTGGGCTAGAATTAAGTTGTATCTTTTGCTTGAGAGCTATAGATTAGTTTCATAAAAGGGCTGTGTACATTGGATACTTTTTATTAACCTTTGCATATATTTAGGTTGAATCATGTGAAACGTTTGTATTGAAAGGTAAAATTATTTTTTAAAAGATTGCCTCCTGCCAGTTCCCTATGATGTAGCCCGCAGGTGAGCTGGAAACAACGGGGGAGGTGGGGCCTCGTTTGTTATCTTTTGAGTTTGTCTCTCTAGCCCCTAATTGTCTTTTCTTTTCCTAATTCTTAGAGAAAGTGACAAAACAAAACAAAAAACAAAAATCCTACGCTGGGGGTTGCAGAAGGAAGCAGAAAAGGAAAGAGGAAAAAAAGGTCCTGGAGGAAAGAAAGAGAAGCAGTGACTCACTTCTGTTTCTGGCGCTTTGCTCGTGCATTTTTTTTTTTTTAACTGCAGAGTGATATGAGGGTCCTCACTACTAGGGTACATTGCTTGTGTTTGTAAGGTAAAGTCCGAGATGTGGTCGTGTCCTTTAGTTTCTACATTCAAGCCTATCTCACTTAGGAAGGCGCCTCTAACAGGCCAGTTCAGAGGATCTGCTTCCTCCAAATATCTGCAGGAGACCATCATTTAGCATCTTAGCAATGATCTGTGTTGTTAAACGTGTGGTGGAGACAGGTTCTCCATACCCGCCTGAATGAAGAACAGAGTGGTTTATAGAATTTTTGGTTTCAGAGTAGTTTGATAGTATCATAGGAAAAAAAGAGAGAGAGAGAACCAATTTACATACAACAAGGTTGAGTCCTAGGGGCTCGGCCTACCCTGCGTTAGATCCTTTAATATTTGGGAGGCTCTTGTTTAGTGATCTTGGAAGTGAAACTGCTCTGCAAACTCTGAAGCATCAGATAAGTGTTGGTTTTTTTTATTTCTTCCATTTCCTGTAACTCTCAGAACAGTTCTATAAACATAGCAGGAGACCTGTTGGAGAGAAGCAAATCTTCACTTCTTGTTGGGACGTTCTTGGAGATAGCCTGATTCCGGACTTCCTTTCTCAGCTTCTTCAGTGTTTTGGTTTTGCAGGGGGCCCATTGTTCTAGAAGGTCCTTGTCCTTTTGTTAAGACCAACACAAGACAGAAATAGACACTGGCAAAGAACCAAAGTCCACACAGCAGAGGAGTGCCAGACCAGGACGGGGGCAGGACAAGGTTCCAGGAGACGCCCCAGATTTCCGTCACCATTGCAACTGGAACCTGGAAAGCCCCAAATGTGGAGCAACTGACCATTTAGGAGCAAAGCACCACGCCGCTGCCTGTCATACCGTTTGTCATGTTGGAAACATCTCTCGGATTCCGCACTGGACTACCCTGTGAATTAAAACAGCCTGCTGGAAGTCACTTTTAGGTGCATGGAGGACAGATCACTAAAGGCAAGACGCCAATCCTGAGTCACTGAGAGAAGATTAAGTTATGCTTTGTATTTTTCCATTTAAAATCAAAGAGAAGCATGTTTTATGTGATCTAGAAATATCCTTAAAATGAGCATTTTCAAACCATTGGTCTGTCCATAACCTTGGCAAATTCTCATTCCCTTATGGAGACTGCCCACACTTCAAAAAATGCCAACTAGGAATAAATCATGGCATGCTCTCATTTCTTCTTTCAAGGAATATTTTTCTTAAATCTTTTCAGAAGGCTGGATGGGACAGTCGCTTCCTCTCTGAAGCCTTCTTTGCAGACGCAGAGCACTGATTGCTTTTGCCTTGAGGAGGAAGGAACAAGTGCATGTGTCATAACAGGAACGTAGTGTGTCCCTCGTGCTGGACTGTGGGTCAGTGCCCTTCTATGGCACTTGCCTATGAGCTAACGTGGACCTTGCCTAGGAGGTCTGGCAAGTTCGTGACCTTGTCCTAGAAAAAGTGCTGCATACCTCACTGCTGAATATCACTCTGGTGGCCCTGAGGTACTCGCCTAGGGAAGCTATCCACTGACACCAGAGCCTACTCTACCCTTCAATGAGACTCTCCTGGAATGGCTGTGCATCGGAGCTGCTGTTGTATTACTCAGCTGTTGTTGTATTACCTTCCTTTTGATATTATCTTTATCACTGGGTAAAGAAAAATCCATTGGGAACCAGTTCAGGTGAGTAGGAAGGGTGTTGCTATATAGTTATTTGTTTCCTGGCTAAAAACTCCCTCTCAGACAGTGCTGTCAACACTTCAGCACAGACACAGCTGAGAGACGCTGACAAACCGAGGTTATGAAACCTTACCGAGGTGTTTGTACAGTGCTGCCAACGTGAGTGTATAGTGGCAAGTTCACAAACTTCATTGTCAGAATACATATATGAAGTTATGTAATCCTCACAATAACCCCTTGATGTTATGATGTCCCAAATGTACAAATGAGGTGAGTGAAGCACAGGAAAGTTCAGTAACTCCCCGAGGTCACAGGCTTAGCAGCCGCAGGGCTGGTATTTCCACATTCTGTGTCCTGGTGCACTGGAGCACACCTCCTTTTCTCATTCTCCGGCCGTGGTGGCATGGTCTGGCTGCCAGCTGGCAGGTGGGTGTGCACCGTCTAGGGCAGATGCAGCCTCTTAGCTTTGTATCTCTGGGGTTTTGTCCAGTGGTTGAAGAGAAGATTCAGCAGGTAACCTGGGCCCACCATTGCTTCAGGGATTCACTGCTGTTCTTGAGCAGAAAGATTTAACACTCATCTGCTCAGCCCTTTAACGCACAAACAGGGGATCGTGCTAGATGGAGCCTCTCTTCTTACATCCGTGAAATCTGGATGATACTGTGTGCCTTTTGCAATCCAGGGCTATTGTCAAAAGTAAATGGAGAAACTCTTTGAAGCAGATGAAGTATGTCACAAATGGAAGGCATTTCATAATTAGCAAAGCCTTGAAAACACACACAAGAAGGCAGCAAGCATTACAATACTGATACCAAACTAGGCCGCACAAACCAGTTAATAACCCTGGGCCAATTCATACAAGTAATGCAATTATCTTCTCCCTCTAATTTATCCGTTAGGCTGTCATTAGAATAACTCTCCTTTTAAGGCAAAAATCTGTAACGAATTCCTTTTTGAGTCAGTTCTAACAAGGATAAAAACTGTTAATTATGCAATTAATGTCCAACGTGTGTACCTGGCACTGCGCTGTTTGTCTTGGCGCAAAGCACAGTGCTATCTCTTGGCATAATCTCAGCTGATTTCACTTCTGAACCTCCGTCTCCCCCTTGAAGAAAGGGGATATCAATAGTATCAACAGCCCCTCTGTGTGCAGTTGTGCAAGTTGTGCAGGATACGATGGCAACACATCTAGGGGAGCACCATTGGCATCATAGACACACACGGGAGGTTTGTATACGCCTAAATTTCCCAGCTGATGCTGACACGAAGTTGTTCTAACAAACATAGTATATTGTGACAATTTTCCAACAGATAGAACTAAAGTGTCTTAGAAAAAAGAACTTTTTGCTGATTCACACACAGGCTATAGATAGACACTCCATGCAAGTTCTCCGCTCTGAGGTGCTACGAGAATTGACTGAGTCATTGTACAGAAGCACACACCGAACAGCACCAGAAAAACCAAAGGACACCCCCAACGTGGTACATAATGATCAAGCTAATTTTCTGGAGTAAGGTCTTTCATTCCTCAGTCTGTGTTTGTATGTGTAAGTGTTGATCAATTTTAACTTTTTATGATAGATGTGTGTCTATTTTGTGGTAGTAAATGACAAAGTAGCCTCGTAGCTACATCGTTGTGACAGACCCAACTTATTCTGAACTTTTTGATATTTCTAGATTGTGTATTTTGTCTGTGAGATTTTTCAAATTGTCAAAAATCTCCAAACAAGTGTCCAATATATTTCTTGAAAACAATCCACATGTAAGTGGATCCATCAGTTCAAACTCATATTGTTCAAAGGCCATTGTGTGTGTATAATATACATATTATTTATATATCTACTATACAAACTATATATATCTACTGTATATAGCAAATCTACTATATATCTACCATAAATATATATACATTTATATCCATGCATATATATACACACACATATTAAATATAAATATACATAGTGGCCATAAAGTTTGTGCACAATTTAAAATAGTGTGCAATTAAAATATATTATCACCTTGTATATGTGACATATATGTGTATGTGTGTATATATATGTATGTATGTGTGTATTTGTATATATATACATATGTAGTGTATATAGACGTATCTCCTATCAGTGCAGATTCTCTAGACAACCATGACTCCATGACTAATACAACATGGTATACTTGTATGTACCTCAAGAGTGTATCCTTACTTCCACCCAGATTGTACCAGCATAATATAAAAGCCTCATATCTTAGTCAGATAGGCTGGCTGTTCTGTGGTAGTTAGTAAGTCTCCAAGGTTCTGTTGCTTAACACTACACAGATTTATTTCTCCCTCGTGTCACATTGTACCATGGGGACAAATACTTAAATGACTACAGGTCCAGATAGGTGAAGTAAATAATTGATTGAGCCTCTGGGCACCACAGTGACCTGGAGATCAAATGCTTTATTTTAATTCAGGAAGCTGTTGTTACCTTGTAGGAATAAGAACACTTCTGTCCAAATTTCCCAACCTTTCAATGGACAAGAGAGATTGATATTTTTAAATATAAAATGTCTGGCTTATTTTTAATTGTATTTTTTTAAAAAGCATGTGTAGGACAAAAATAAAATCTGTCTTCTTATTTCAATAGGTCCTGGAGCTTCCTTCTGGCAACTTCTGTTTGAAAATTACTACCCAGAGATATTGTTCTTGTTTATCTTGGGAACAGGTTCAGCTTTGATCAAAATCGTAGTTCCAAGAAGAAGCAGTGAGGTCCTGTTTGTAAATCTCAGAGCACTTCATCCGTCTTCATCTGTCATATATAAAACCAAGAAACTCTAATGATGAGAATATAAAACTGGCCTGTACAGATAAGTATACAAACCAAGAGTGAGCAGACCAGAAAATTGGTGGGGCTTTCCAAAAAAAATCACTTTATTACTTGCATAGGTTGAAGCCCACCATTGTTTAAAAGTCCCTGCCAGAGACACTTGAATTGGAGTCAGTTACCAATCCAATATTTTCAATTTGTTTTAATGACACCACTTTAATTATCTTCAGAGAAGGATTATTGAGCTTCAGAAAGACAAGTTGTAGGACCAAACTCCTGGAGAAAGGAAGGCGGGAGAGTGGGTAAAGGGAATGTCGAGGTAACAATCATGAGTAAAGCATTGTTTGCATGTTTTGTGTGGTACCAGAATTATGCAGTGATTCTCAGAAATCACACTGGAAAATGCACTTTATTAGTGAGGTCCAGCCAGGCTATGGAGAGCACTTCAGGTATTTTCAAAAGAGGAAATTCACTGCATGAAACAGGTCACACAGGACTGCAGAGTCTGACGACAAAATCACCGTGAAGAAACCTAGAAATACCCACCCAGCAGCAGCAAGGAGCCCTTACTACCCTTGGGCAGGAGGCACCAAAACACAAGGCTTTCATCCGGTTAGCGTGTAAGCTCTGTGAGCGTGGAGACCTCGTCTGTCTGCTCACTGCCCTGTCGCCCAGGCTTGGAGTATGTGCCCAGCCACGTTAGTCTGTTCAGGCTGCCATGACAAAACACCACAGACTGGGGGGGTGGGAGGGCATAAACAACAGACTTGTGTTTTCACACGTTCTAGAGGCTGGAAGTCCATGACCAAGGTGCTGTCAGGTTGGTTTCTGGTGAGTCTTCTCTTCCTGGCTTATGGATTTAGGGGGACATAATTCAGTCCACAGCACCTATAGATTCTCAATATTTACAGAGCTGGACCTCATTCCTTCTATCTGTTCTAGGCTGTCCTTTCTGCACTAGTTTTAAACACATCGCTATTTTGTAGACCCCTCTAGAAAATGACTTATGGTCTTCCTATACACTACAGTGAGATGGCATTACTGAAATACCAAGGAAACTCTATTCCAAGTATCCCTTCATCAACCTCTCTAAGCTTCTAGGACCTCAGAAGATCAAGAGAAAAGATACATCTTTTCTATGGGTTAAGAAAAGTTAATGTCCACTTGCTACGAAAAATGTACAGTGTCAGCCGAGTGTGAAGGAGATGAGGGTACTGTGCAATCCAAACATGTAGCACTAAGTAGATGGGGTTTCTGGAGGCTGTGTGCTGAGCACAAGGGAATGTACGGGGAATAGGTGTGTATTTATAGGTCGAAGTGTGGAGATGATGTAATGAAACTACTCTTTTGTAAGTCAAGTAAGTCAAATTACATATGGTTTAATCTGATATGTGTGGTTGGGCATGTGTGTATAGGCTATGAATGTGGGCATGGGGGTTTCTGTGTATACGTGTGTGTGGTGTAGGTTGTGTGGGCACAGAATGGTTTGTGTGTGTGGATAGGAGGATGCAGGTGTGTGTGGGAGAGCAGATCAAGGAAGGCTTCCTGGAGGTGTAAATATTGAAGTTTAAAGTGAAAAGACAAGCAAGAGTTAGCCTGGAGCTCTGGTAAAGGGGTGGAAAGGATGCTCCCCCCCAAAGAGAACTGCATGCCAAGGCCAGGCATAGACTCATAAGAATATCATCATGACTAGATTATGAGGCAGCAGAGCGCAGAGAGGACCAGGAGCAGCCTCAGAGCAGAAAAATGGCAGGGACAGAGGACACAATGAACTGTGGCAAAGAACGTGGGCTCTGTCCAAGAGAAGAGAAGACCAAAGACCATTCACAGAACAAGGGGGTGTCTACTTAATAGGCTTAGGTAATTCACAGAAAAGACTACATCAGGAGAGCAGGAAGAAGTTATGAAACTGTACCAAATTGTAAGAAAAGGTTTGCCCTGGGACAAGGGCCACTCTCCTCTTTCCTTGGTAGTCCCTGAACCCTTGATCCAATGCTAGAGCTTAGGTATTCAACCTAACTGGCTGGAGGCGGCTCTTGTGAGGTGCTGAGGCCAGAGAGCCTGCAGGTTCTGTCCTTATGGTTCCTGTTCCTCACCCACAAGCAGTCTGCAGTCAGAGCAGGTGGAAGGAGCACTTTCCGCTCTATTTTTCATTGTGGCCACTCATGTTAGAAGCAGAATAATGACTCTGAAGGGAGCCACAGGCATCGGGATACATTGAAAAGACCAGGGGGCAGAAGAAAGCAGGGAAGGCAGAGGATGGAGGGCAGGGTGAGAGCCGAGCAAGGACACAGGAAGAAGCCGGAATGGAAAAGAGAGAAACAGAGGGTGGGTGGAGCAGAGGAGGGCTGTGTGAGAACGTCAGAGGCCGGGGAGGAAGGGAGGAGAGACCCTATCTGAGGGAGGCTGATGTTGCTTTAGCTTTTCCACAGGAAGACTCAGAAATTTAGACTCAGACCCCACTGTAAAAGGCGTTGAGCACCTATTGATCATCTTGCTAATTTGCCTGTTATTTTGCCTGAGTTAGAGCCCTAGGACACCTTCCCCCTCTCATTTGAAAGTAGTCTGATTTTTTCATGTGTTTGTTGGCCATCCATCTGTCTTCTTATCGTATGTACCCTTACATGAATCCAAAATAAAAAAATTAAAAATAAATTAAAAACCCATCATTAACTGAAAAAATAATATAACATAATTAGTGATACAGTTAAAAAAAAAAAGTGGCCTGATTTCATAGCCCCTGGGCTTGTGCTGGGGCTGCTCTGGCATTTTTTCATGGATTTTCCATCTGCTCCAACCATCACAAATCCAATTTCATATTTGGCATAAAGTAAATCAGTTTCAAGAAATATCTTGTCATCATCCAAATCAAAACGGCACATTCAAAATGCTCAGTGCCAGCTACAAATTGTCAGAGGGGTCGAAGGAAAAGGCAAAGACTTTGCTCTAGACAGGAGGGTGAAAAACAAGTATCAGAGTGCCGCGTAGTTGCTCTTTGGTGTCTAAATCATTCAAACTGGAAAAAATTTAAAAGCTTGGCCAATCTGTTCTGCTGCTAACACTGCCTCCTTTCAGCCCAAGCCCCCTTCTTTTGTTCTGGAAGCTTCTAACATCAATGGCCATTTTTGAGTGTGAGCAAGTCCATTTTTTTTTTTTTAGCTGTTTTTCTATTGCTTATGAGTCTCTGAAAGAGCAGCCTGGATTTGCCCATGATCACTGGGCTGTTCCAGCAGTTCCACTGACATCGGGGAAGATGAGGGGGCCTCCTCACAGCCCTGGAGTGCTCAGCATCTATTCTACACGATGTTCCCCACACTCTTTGGAGAGGTGGCCTTTGCCCAATTTAAGGCCTGGAAGTGAAGACTGGTGGTCAGCACACCATCAATCCTCTTAACACATATTTATGCCTTCTTCCATTTAAATGCCCTTAATTTCTTTCTTTTTTTAATTTAAAACTATCAAGGGAGTAAAAATGTTTTAGGTTACACGAATCACTTCTGTAATGCTTGAGAATAGCGTTCATCATACCCATAAGGTAGACTTTGACCCCACCCCCACCCCCAGCTTTGTCTCCAATGACTTTTACTTCCCTCTGTGGACATATGTACTCATCAATTAGTTCCAAATTAACATTGGAAATTGTTTTTCCATTCTTGAGATACTTCACGTACAAGAATTGCCTCCATTTCTATCCAGATTGCTGTAAAAGGCATTGATCATCCTTCTTTATGGCTGAGTCATATTCCATAGTATATATTCACTACATTTTTAAAATCTACTTAGGAATCAATGGGTACTTGGGTTATTCCATGTCTTTGCAATTATTAAGTGTGCTGCAATGAGCATTCAAGGACAGGTGTCTTTTTAATGGCTTATTTTCCTTTGGGTAGATACTCAGTAGGGGGACTGCTAACAGATGGTAGGTCTACTGTTAGTTCTTTGAGGAATCTCCATACCGTTTTCCATAGAGGTTGTATAAATTTGCAGTCCCCCAACACTATATAAGTGTTCCTTTCTCTCTTCATCCATACCGGAATCTATTCTCTTTGGACTTTTTAATAAAATCTATTCTGATTGGGATAAGGTGGTATCTCATTGTGGTTTTAATTTGTGTTTCCCTGATGATTCGTAACATTGAGAAAATTCCCTTAATTTCATTTATGAAATTCATTAAAGCCTTGTATGATGGGACAAAGTCTACATTAGTAAGTTACCAAATCAAGTTTGTCTTGTTTCCTAAGCACTGGAGGTACACCACATAGGAAAAGGGACTGGCAAGTTTTGAAAAGAAATGGGAGGGTAGGGACAAAGAAGAGACAGCCTCCGGATGTTTGCCTCCAGGCCTTTAAACTGGCCAGAAATCCCTGACTTCATTTGACACTTACTGAGAGTTTTGTTTGGCTTGTGCTGCTGTAATACAATACTTTAACTGGGGAGCTTATAAATAACAGAAATTTATTTCTCACATTTATTTCTTCAGGAGGCTGGGAAGACCAAGATCAAGGTGCCAGTGGATTCAGTGTTTGGTGAGGACCCAGTTTCTGGCGTATAGATGGTACCTTCTCACTATGTCTTCATGTGGAGGGAAGGGCAGAGTGCTCTCTGGGGCCTTTTTAAAAAGGGCACTAATCTCATCTGGAAAGCTTCACCCTTGTGAACTTGTCACCTCTTAAAAGGCCATGCCCCTTAATACCATCACATGGGATTAGGTTTTAAAATGGAAATGTTGGGGTCAGAAGCATTCATAGCACAGCAATGGGTGCTCAATTAATTAGCTGAAAGATGACAGAGTGAGTGCATGAAGCCAGCACTCCTTTGCATTACTTCCGCCACCCCTCCCACCACTCTCCTCACTTCCTGCTGACTCTCAGCCCTTATCCATCTTTGTCTTGATGAAAGAATTTCTCATAATGAATCTCTTTCTTTCATTTCAGTACATATTCTTTAAGTATAGAAAATTTTATCTTTGTGCTCAAAGCATTAGCATGGTGCTGATATCTGGTAGTTGTTCAATACGTGTTGGGTAAATTTGAACGAATGAAGGAATGAATGAATAACATGTTAGCAAACTGGTGGTAGCAAGTTGGTGGTACATCCACTTAGAAGTGGATCTGAGTGATAAAGGATTAGATCAGTCTGAAAAGAAATTTCCCTAAAATGTAAATGGTTAAACCTTAAAAACACCTCCAGCGCATTCAGTCAAGGTTTTGATTCAGATATGGAATATATTTATCCTTAGCATGGCCAAAGAGCAGAGGTGGTGCAGAGTGGCCATGAAGCAAGTTCTGGAAGGATCAGGGAATGCTCTGGAAGGCCTCCTTACCCCTTCACATCCTCCTCAGAGCACCCGAACTGCCAAGTTCTAATTGTAGACAGTTGAAGGTTTTATGCTGATTTTTAGGGTGAGGGTCACCAATGTCCTCTCCTGACCAAAAATTCCTTTCTACACAGGAGTTGCAGGAGAAAAATTCCTACAGAGATCCCCCTGCCTTGGGAAAAACAGACTCACATTTTGGTCCTTTTAACATATACCATATACCATATACCATGACCATTATTAGCTTTACCCATCAAAAAGGAATCTTTGTAGTCAGTAAAATCCCTAATGTTTTCAAAAACAGTTTTTGTCCTTCTCTCTTTCTCCCCCATTTTCTCTTTCTGCTCAGGAATAAAAATTCACGTGAAGGACCAGCCCATTCTTACCAAAAACAACACAAGAGTTTTCATCAAATGCTCATTTTCCCATTAAGTCTAAACGAGTGCCAGGAGAGATCTTGCCTCTGCCTTGCTGACTCCTGTCATGAGATATCTGTGGAGGTTTTTCCAACTGCCACCTACTAACAGTATCAATAAAGGAAATGAACTTACTGTGGCTTTGCTCTCAGATTTCTGTCCCAAACTGACTTCTTCCCTTTGGACACATAATCCCCTGACTTAATCGTCAATGTGAATTTCCTTCTGAACCATCATTAGGGTTCCTAACATGATATTTAAGATACACCCTTTAGTTTTCTTGAAAATCAGAGTGAAATGTGCTCATTTCACATCTTGCCCCTCTGCTGGAGCTGTTTTCTCAAAGACTAACAATCGGATTTTGATCTCCTCTGTGCAGTCTCCAGGATTCCGGCCTGTCCCCAGCGGGCCTGAAGACTGAGTTCCTTTAAGGCCAGTAGACATTTTGCAAGCATATCCTCTGTCTCTTGAGATTTCAATTCTCAATTAAGGAATTTTTTCAAATTCTATTCATTTCAAAATCAAATTCCTAATGACAGAGGCAGAAGTAACATAACGTAGTTGTCTATCCCAGGATGCTCGGCTCACGTTATTTTCCTTCTCCTGATCTCATCTTTTTATTTCAAGAAGCAGTCCGTTCACTTGTCCCATCTCAGATGTCTTTCCAGACAGCTTTACTCTCTCCCGTCTGTTCTGGTGTTCTATCCATATTTCAAGCATCACCCCCTTGTAGTGACTGTCTGTGACCTTTTGCACAAAGTTGGCTGTCTCCAGATAAAACAGAAGGCCCTCCCTGCTCTGGTCCCATCATCAGCAAACTATGGACCATCATCCAAATCCAGCCCACTGCCTGTCAACTAGGAATGGGTTTCCCATTTTTAAATGATTGAAGAGAAGTAAAAAGAATACTTTCTGACACTTGAAAATTATGTGAAATTCAAACATCAGTGTCCACGAATAAAATGTCATTGGAACATAGTTATTCTCATTCATTTAACTGGTGTCAATGTGTGCTTACACTCTATAATCCCCAAAGCGAGTCAGTACTTCAGATACTATGTGACTTGTAAAGACTGAACTAGATACTGTCGCTTTTTATGTGAAGATTTTTCAACTCCCTGTTCTAAAGAGATCTAAGGTAATATATTCCAATTTGTCATTTTATGTTTATTTATTTTTTTGTCCAAAAAATGCTGTTTTTTTTTAAGTGCTGCTCAATGAGTATCACCTTAATCAAGAATTTAACTGAAGAAATGTAAGAATTGGTATTTCGGGTCTGGCATAGTGGCTATACCTATAATTCTAGCTCTCAATGAGGCTGAGGTTGAAGGATTGCTTGAGATGAGGCACTGGAGACCAACCAGAGCAAAAGCCAGATCATGTCTCTACTAAAAATAGGAAAAAAACTAGCCAGTAATCCCAGCTACTGGGGAGGCTGAGGCAGGAGGATTGCTTGAGCCCAAGAGTTCGAGGTTGCTATACACTATGATTATACCATGATATTCTGGCCTGGGCAAAAGAATGAGACTCAAAAAAAATTATTTTTATTTTTCAAACCCCAGGATAGATGGAAGTACTCCAAACGTTTTCTCTAGCTACTTGTTATCTCTGCAGGGAGGATAGGAGAATCCCAAAGCCTTTCCCCAGGCAGGGATCTCCTCACTACTTTTCTCACTCTCTCTCGCTTCCCTGTCCACTGTTGTGCCTTAGATCTAAACCACTAACATCTGTCATTCAGGTTGTACAGTTTGCTTCTCAGCTACTTTTCCTCATCAGCTTTGGCCCTCCATTTTATTTCCATGCGGATGCCAGAATAATCCATCTCAGCATACATCTGAGTATGGCATTCTCGTGCTTAGAAATCTCCCATGGCTGCCAATTGGCCTGAGAACCTGGTTCTAGTTTTTAGCTTGGCACAGGGTTTTCCAGGTTTTCCAGACAGTTTGTGTCTGTCTCCCGCTCCAACCCCATCTCTTTCCTTCCTCCATCTTTTCTTCCTCTTTATTAATTCATCATTGAATTGGCTCCCAGCCCTATCATAGCTATTCTACTATGATTTCCCTGCCTCGTCAGACTTGATCAACTCTCAGTCTTATGCTTTGCATTTGTATCAAGTTCACAATAATTATAGTGATAATAATAATATAGTTGGCATGTATTGAACCTTTAGACATGACAATATGCCTTAGAGAATGCCTGGCACGTATTAGGTTGTCAAAATCTCAAAATTAAAAAAAGTATATTCTTGTGGTTCAGTGAGTAGGGCACCAGCCCCATAGTCCAAGGGTGGTGGGTTCGAACCTGGCCCCGGCTAAACTGCAACCAAAAATAGCTGGGCACCTATAGTCTCAGCTACTCGGGAAGCTGAGGCAAGAGAATCACCTAAGCCCAAGAGCTGGAGGTTGCTGTGAGCTGTGACAGCACAGCACGCTACTGAGGGCGACAAAGTGAGACTCTGTCTCAAAAAAATACATATTCTTGAGAGACTAATGCTATTCCCATTTTTAAAATTTATTACAAGAAATTGTTACCCACCGAGCTCTTCCCATTTTATAGATGAGAAAATTGAGGCTGAAAGAAGTTACATAACTTGCACAAAGCCACAGAGTTGGTAGATGACAAAGCCAGAATATGAACTCCAGTTTCTCTGCCTTTGAAACCCGCCCTCATGCTATAAAGCCTCCCTCATCACTCCTAAGCTGTGGGGCACTTGAAAATGTTTAGCAATAGCTATTTCCTTGTATGGTGGGCTGGGGAGGGAGGTAAAGAATTGATGGGAAAGCCCAAACTTCTAATATTTTCCAATTTCAGAGGGATATATACGCCTGATGTGGCCAAGCTACAAATGTGACATCATTGAAAGCAACTTGGAAAAAGATATATGTTCATAGTACATGTAGTACACAATTAATCCTATGGAATCTCTGTCTTATAAGTATAGTAGATGCAAATAACCTTAAGAGCACAGGTAATAGTGAAATAAGTAGGAAGTGCTGAGTTCAAAGTGTTTATGACTTTTTTCAAAAATTTAATTTAATTTTAAGCTTATCATATTTAAAATGGCTATGCTTAATAACCAGCTCACAGGATTCCTGATCATTTCACTACTGGTTCTTCTGAGCTGGCACGAGCCACATTTCATGTATCATTGTTCCTATGGGAAGTAAAACTGCAGATACATAAAATGACTTCTTGGGTTAACAATCACAAAATAAAGTGTGAGCATTCTGTGACGAGTTTGGAGATGAGCATCAAAACATTCAGAGTGAGTTAAATTTTGAACAGAGTATTTCCATACCAGATGAGACTAGGATCAACTCAGCAGTGGAATGATCTGGAATTTTCAGGAGTGGTCAAAGTGAAGTCTCTAACTCAAGGCAACCTTTTCTGAATCCTTAGACTTCCCATGGTCCTCGTTTCCACTCCTAGAGACGCAGACAAAGTGATTCTGATCTAGACCTTGGAGGAAAAAGAGAGAACTACAGCAGGAAAGAAGCTGGTCAGGCATCAGCAGGGCTCAGGGGAGGGAAGTTACAGGGTTGCTGTGAAATGTATGAGTAGCTAATGCCCTGCACTTCTGTGTCTACATTTTCAAAACTAAGACAAAATCCGATCTTTGCAGTTTAGATCTTTTTTATCATCAGAACTCTACCCATACTCTTATGCTCTCAGAAGCCTAAGTTTCCATCTCAAGACACATGTTATCTAAGCTCTTTACCTTTAAATTCTTTTCAGAGCTTCACAAAAAGGCATTCAAATTGCTTTTTCTTCAGTTATGATCTGCATTTGTATATTATTCATTTATTTTTCCCTCTTTAAATCTGGAACCATTCAAGCTTGATCCTTAGTTAATATATTGACCAGTCACGAGTTATCCTGTTAACAGGGTGAGTTTCTGCTTAAACTTGAGGGTCAACAATGTGGCACGTGGCAGCTGTTCCCTGATTCATTACCCCCATCTCAACTCTCAATTATCCCAATTTCAGCCTGTTTTATTCTTACACCCCACCTCATCTCTCAGCTGCTTATAATATAGAATCACATAGTATCTCTAACATCCTCACACATTTTTTCTTTTATTTCAGATTAATGTGGGCGTACAAACAACCAGGTTACAATATTTGAATGTTAGAGTCCCTCTTGTAGTTGTGTCCCACACCCCAAAAGTGTGCCATACACCTTACATTGTGCCCATTAAGTAGGAGCATCCCAAATCCGCCCCCCTCCCCTTCCCTCTCCCCAACTTGAATTTAAATGCGTTTTTTTCCTATGTGGGTGTGAATTAGATCGTCTACTGGCTTCATATTAGTATTGAGTACATTGGATATTTGCTTTTCCATTTTCGTGATACTTTACTGAGAAGAGTATGTTTCAACTCCATCTAAGTTAATACAAAAGATGGAAAGTTTCCATCTTTATTATGGCTGAACGATAATTCATGGTATACATATACCACAGTTTTTTAATCTATTCCTGAACATCTTGGCAATTGTAAATAAAACTATGGTAAACAATCTCGTGCAAATGTCCTTATGTGCAATAACTTTTTAAATTCTGGGTAGATGCCTAGTAGTGGGATTGGGGGGGTCAAATGGAAAATCTAATTTTAGTTCTTTGAGGATACTGCGTACTTCTTTCCAAAGAGGCTGTGTTAGGTTATAGTCCCGCCAACAACACATTGCTGTTGTTGCTGTTTTTAACACACTGTTGACCAGCAATTTTACACAGCAGTTATCCACGTTAGCAGGTAACCTGTGACAATCAACAGTGTGTTAAGAGAATTGTAAAGCTCTGCGATACTAACACTACACTCCTGACACTTATCTCTGCCTTACTCACATGCTGAGTTATTCTTATTCTTTCTATTTTTTTTTTTTTTTTGAAATTACAGGAGGCTGGGTAGCAGAGGACACTAATCGCATATAAAATATATACAAGGGACCATCATTCAGTGAAACAAAATCTATTTCTCATTAATGCCCTCTCTCAAGTCAAATAGCAAATAAAAGAGGTCAATCTTATTAGTCTGTAAAAATGCGAACAAATATGAGTTACTGTTGTTTTCACAATTAAATTTTTAAACACTGAAGTGACAACGCAGGGGAAGAGGCTCTACCAGAGGAGAACTTTCAGTCAGAGGCAGAGCAGAGCAGATAGTAAACCGTTTGTGGGAGCAGTTTGTCACTTTGCAGCAAGACTCTAAAACACGCACAGATGTTCACCCCAGGGCTGTTTATATCAGCAAATGATGAAAACAGCCAACACGTGCAAGAATGGGGGTGTGTTTAACTAGATTATTTTATATATTTGTATAGTTTTATGCCTTTTATTAAACAATGGAATATGATTCAGCTTCTAAAATGATATTTTAACAGAACATTTAAAATACAGGGTAATGCTTTTCATTTATTGCATAGTAAGGACTGAAAATTACACAGGGTACATAATCCGTATTGTGTTAAACCAACTCTGAAGGGGAATAAGCCACATACAGGCAGTCCCTGAGTTACAAATGTCCGGCTTATATACAACTTGTACTTGCAAATGGAGGCTATTACAGGTAATAGGTAAAATGTACCTGTTTCAGCTTACATAAAATTCAACTTAAGATTGAAACTATAGGTCTTATCTCCTTTGTAACCCAAGGACTGCCTGTAAATGGGTCACTATGAGAGTTTTGACGCAGCCTGTGTTATGGTCCATTTTTTCACTTGCAAGAAACACACTGGGAAGTGTCCTACGGATTTTCCTACGCTAGTTTCAACTTGCTGGACTTTCCCAGTGTTGCTGGGAGGCTCCATCTGTTTCTGTCCACACAGATTTTACACTTCTTGATTTTTGCATATCTTAAAACTTTCATAATGATCCACTGTATTAACAGAACTTAGATCTGGATCTTACAATTATGGAAGATTTCCTTCTTTCTTTCTTTCACCCCCCTCCCCCCAAGAATTCTATTCTGATCATGTATTACTTTTATAATAAAAACATAAATATTGCAGCCCCTCCCTGTCCATGTTTTTTAGAGTCCCTAAAGCAATCAGCATACATATACTAAAAACAGAACAGATATCCCACTAATCCCACTAATCACTATGCATTAACAAAAGAAACAGTAAAATAAATCACATTGCCATTCAAGGGAGCCCAGGTACAAGACTGGCTCAGGGACCGATTGGTTGAAAGGAGAAGGGGGCTGAGATCAATAGTTCAGAGTTCGGGGGTGTTGCCTGAGAAAGGAGAAACCGATAGGTTAATATCCAGAGGCTGAGAGTGTGTGCATTAAGGTCTCTTTCCACAGGGGTCCCATCTAATGGGCTGGGTACAGCAAAGGCAGGTGTGATGAGGCTGGGTTTAGAATGACCATGCCATCACAGCGGGCCTGAGTAACAGGGTCGTGCCCCGGAAGAGAGATGGATTGGACTGCAGGACCTCAGCCAACGTGGAGAGGAGCGAATTACTTCCAGCAGAAAACAAGGAGGATATGCTCAAGGATATGCTACTTTCTGACAAAGTGGTTCATTTTTAACAAGTTCAAAGAAAAGAGGAAGAAGGTATTCCCTAAGGGGTAGGGTAAGTAGGAAGCCAAGCTTACCGAGAAAAGCATTAAGGGGCCTTCAGGTGGAGACGCTCCTGTGTTGTTTCTGATTCTTTGAGCTCTCAGGGTGTTTAACTCCATTTTTTATTCTTTCTGTCCACATTCCTGCTTCCAGTCTCCTTTTTGCAAATAAACACCTGGCTTTGCACATTTGTGGTTTCTGCTCTTTCATGATGTGGGCTTGCTTCTGGCGATACTTTGTTTTGATCCTACATGATTTTTCTGCTCAGTTTCTCCAGGTTAGACTCATTTTCTCAGTATTGGAAATTCCTGGGAGAAAGGCCTGATTGGTCCAGCTTAGTTCAGGCAGCTAATCTTACTCCAAGCATCAGTAGCGAGGAGTGGGGCTAAGGCAGGACACGCAAGACGACCTAG
The DNA here is from genome assembly GCA_963574575.1 of Galagoides demidoff. Classification (NCBI taxonomy): domain Eukaryota; kingdom Metazoa; phylum Chordata; class Mammalia; order Primates; family Galagidae; genus Galagoides; species Galagoides demidoff. Next base: position 20,211 of record CAUYQV010178091.1, read on the forward strand.
GACCAACCCCTTGGCAAAGAAAGTGGGCAGGGGCCACCAGCAACTCCCCAGCACATTTCTGGGCTGAGAGGAGAATGCTTGGGGAGACTGGTTGAAAATGATGGGTGCTGGGTGAATCCTGTGACTCTAGTGTCAACTACTGACTAGAGGATGGCCAAATAGGGCTGATAAGCCACAACAAAGTCAACAGTGAAGATCTTGCTGTAAGTTGCAATTTCTATCTCTCTTTCCTACTGCAAAATGCACACATGAATGTTCCCAAGCAGGCAGCCATCTACCTACAGCTTCCCAGGTTACTGGCAATTCCTGGTCTTCAAAGCACAATTTTCTCCTCAGCCTCTCACCCCTTCATCCCCTTCCTCAACATACTCTGTCGGGACTCTCTTACTCAAAAGTGACATTATTTTATTGAAATAACATTGAAATAGCTGTAATTTTTTTCCAAAATATTAATTTTGAAGTTTCAAGAGCAACTGGAAATAGAGAAATTGAAAGAATACTGTAACGAACATTCATGTTTATTTTATCTAGATTCGAAGGCTAGCCTTTGGCCGCATCGGGTTTTATCTTACTCTTTTCTTTTTTCTGAATCATCTAAAAGGAAGCCACACATGTAAATGCCTCTTCAATCCTAAAACCTTCAGCACGTGCCTCCTATAAGAAGGAGAACTTGCTTTTGCAAAACAAGAACAAGATGGTCACACTCAATCGAACACCAACACAATTCAATGATTTAATCTGCGGATAGTCCATAGTCAGATATTCCCGATCGTTCTAACAATCGCTTTTACAGTTGTTCCTGCCACTGCACACCTCGTTCAGGATTCAATCAAGGGTTACCAAGTGTGTTGGGGTTGCCATGTCAATTTAGTGTCCTTTAAACTACAAGAGTTGCCTGCCTTTTAATTTTTCCTTTCATAAAACTGATGTGTTGACGTGTACAGGAAAATTGGATAATGCGCCTTCATTTGGTTTCGTCAGTCTTCTGATTTGAACCAGGTTCCATTCTTTGTGTCGGCAAGAATGTTTTCCAGGTGCCATTGCATCTGCGGTGTCAGTGTATCCTACCAGGAGGCAAATGATGTCTATTTGTCCCATTATTATCAACACACTTGGATCACTGTGTTTAATTTACTTTTTAATTAATCCACAAACACTGTAATTTAATTGATTGTAAATTACCGTCTGCAGGCCTGATAACTGATGGTGGACAGGCTCGCATGCAGGGAGACTGCTGCTGAAGCACAGTGCCGCCTTGACCTCTCCTGGATGTTGCCATGGTGCGGGCGGGGAGAAGTACAGTATGCTGACCAGTCCCAAGCCTAAGTCCCCTGGCCGTGTTTGGATCCCTGACTCACCCTTTACCAGCTGACTGAGTCAGAGCGTGCCCACCAATCTCCATATACTTCAGTCCCTCCTTGATAAAATAAGGATAATGACTGGACATAAGTTGGTTAGTACAATCCCTAAGACAGAGTTAGTGCTTCATAAATGTTGTCATATTCTTAGATGCCATGTTCCCTTTAAAAGCAAAGGAAATCATTGCAAATCATAGCACTTTAGGACCCTAGATTTGGGGGGAACCCATGGATATTTCCCAGATGTTTTGAATAATCCAAATCATTCCTACTTTGGTGCCCCCCATCGGTACTTCTCCAACATTTAATGTAAATAAGAATCAGTCCAGGATTTGTTAAAAGGAAGATTCTGATTCATCAGGCGTAAAGCAGAGCCTGAAATTCTCACAAGCTCCACAATGAGGCCAATGCCACCAGGCCACAGACCACACTTTGAGTTGCAAAAGCCAAAATGACTCCCAGGAGGAGCACCAAGCTTCTCACCTCACACTGTGAAGTCGAGTGCTGTCCTGTTACAGAGCACCTTCACGGGAAACTGCCTCTAGATTTTCTTTTCTTTCAGGGTATGTCTCGCAACTGTAACCAAGGGCTACATTCCTAGCATGGTTTAGAAGAGGGCTTTTGCCCTAAACTTAACTTGAAAGTCTATTGTATTATATTTCTACAACTATGCTATAGCCAGTACATGCCTATGAAGGATCAAACAGTGGAACATACTTTGGATTCAGATGACAAAAGCTTAAATGTTGATTCTTCCATTTATTAGCTGATTATCAAAATCAAGTTATTTAACCTCCTTGGACCTTAGTTACCTTATCCTACAATGGTGAAAATGCTAACCTCATAGGTCCTGGATGTCGAATTTTATCTGTATTTATATCTATCTATATAGAGCGTTGGGGGGGGAGAGAGAAAGTGATTAATATATCTTGGCATATGGTATGTGCTCAAGAATGGATGGCCTGGATAAACTTCTGTTACTATTACTCGTGAACCTGTCAGGGTGTATTTCCATTTTCATCAAGTAATTTTTAAGGGTTCCAGGGTCACAGACCTATAAAGTCACATCATTTTAAAACTGGAAGAAGGCTCTCAGCACTCCTTGGGGACTATCCTGCCCTGAAGATGAATCTATTATCCTCTCTCTCCTGGGTTTTGCTAATGGCAGAACACGAGTCCCAGGAAGCTCACACACACTCATTTGCCTGCATGCTGTCTTCAAATTAGATCAGCCACCTTCACTCCTTGTGGTCAAGATTCCAATTTGTTTCAAACTCAATAAGCTCGTACTTGTGCTGAAAATTCACCTCTACATGCACGCCAAGTGAGGAAAGCTCTCTGAAGTCTCTGAAAAGCAGGGCCGTCTTTACATTGAATTTCCTGCAGTCTCCTGGGAGCCTTCAATGAGCATTTCAGGTCTGCATAATAGTGCAGGCAAATTGCCCTATTATAGAGGGAGGAGCTGTTCTGAGCTGCATCCATCATTTGTTAGTTAAAACTAGATTTGGGTCCAGTATATTTTGGTTTCCTTATGGAAAAATCAAGGCATTAGCTGCATAGTTATGAAAATGGAAAGTGTCAGATTGTGTGATAGAGTGAAATAGATTCCTCAAGTACTTGGGTTGATTTCTAGCTTTGGTGCAGGGCAATGTTCCTCCATTCTAGACCCATGATGAATGTATGAGGGCCAGTGGCTCTCTATGGACTCTGCTATATGACAGGAAACTCATGTCATCTGAATCCAAAGTATGTTCCACTGTTTGATCCTTTGTAGGCATGTACTGGCTATAGCATAGTTGTAGAAATATAATACAATAGACTTTCAAGTTAAGTTTAGGGCAAAAGCCCTCTTCTAAACCATGCTAGGAATGTAGCCCTTGGTTACGGTTGCTAGACATACCTTGACAAACGCAAGCCCAACTTCCCAATGTTGCAGGTATAAGAACCATAGACTTACAACCAAAAATCAACAATTTGACTTTATAGAAGAGGCTTAAATGGATGAAAACTTTTTGGGAATCATAGCATCACATGTGGAGTAGAGCTGGATGTTGAAACTGGACTCCTCATTCCTTGTTGAGTGTTCTTGACAGAATTCTACCCTTTCAACAAACCTAACGTTAACTATTTCCTTATCTGCAGCAAGGATGAGCAGTTTGTAAATTCATACATAACCCTTGCTTTTCAAGGCACATGAGCCTGCAAATAGCAAAGGGTCACAGTAGACAAGCAACAGCTTCTGACTCAGCTCCAAACATGAAAATTTGTGGGACCTAACTTCATCCTAATCCTCCCTTTTGGGTCCGAGAGTCCCTTGAATTGTCTTGTGAACTGATGTAGGACCTTGAGTCTCCTCCCCAGTGGGTAAGCCCTTCTACCACTCTGTATTTTGCTATATGGCTCTTGGGTCCTTGTGTCTGGATGCCAGTACATTAAACTCATGTCCTGGGTGCAGACCTTTCTCTGGCCCTCTCTCCAGCATCACAGAGCACAGAGATTCTTCTCTAAACGATATTCAACTCTAACCTGAGATAAGATGGCTGTCTTGACTTCTGATATCTAATAGCCTCTCATTTTAAGAACATTTTCACTTAATGAGCTCCTCCAACAGAACGCATCCCTCCTTTCTGGGAATTTCTCAAAAATCTTTGTGGAAACTGATCCAGAATACGATTTTTTCGTGGAGTAAGAACTATCCTACCCATGGTTTCATAATAGGATGCTGAGGTTTAGAGATGGTAAGGGCCCCATGACTCAGAGTTTGAGGTCACATGTGTCTGTCTTTAGTGTCATGGCCCACCCAGCCATCCACATTGATCCTTTAACCTTCCCAGGCATTCTAGTTGGAGTGGAAAGGATGTTTATGCCATGCAGGTCTTCACATTCCACGAAGTGACCACCCATGCTCTTCACAGAAAGGAAAGGGAAGGGAACATATACTGCATTTGCAAACATCCCCATAGTCTCTGGGCCTTGGAGTTAAGTCTTTGTGAAAGTTACTATTATCCACTCAGCCATGAAAAGTCTGGAAGAACCTGGACCTCTAAGGAATTTTCTACACAGAGAAGCCACATCCCACAGAAAGAATAGCTAGTATCCTCTTTGGCATCAAAGGAGAGGAATACAGTGCATGTCCACCAGCTCTTTTTTCTCTCTAAGAAGAAATGATGAAAAAGAAGATGTAGAGGATGATAATTAAGAGGAGGCAGAGAAGGAGGAGAGACACCCGCCTTGGACCAGGCATCATGCCGGGCACTTTCCATAGCAGATTTCTAAAATAACTTGTGATGACCTGGTGATGAAACTTGAAGTTGTACAGAGGAAATTAAATCTCTGATGGGCTGGTTCCCACTATGAAGCAAGGAGGAGGCAGAACTGGCCTCATTTTGGAGGAGAGTCATTCTCTTCTGCCTGCCACATACTTCCGTTAACATGTGGCACACTGTTGCTCAATTCATTTGGATTCTTGACAATGGAAGCTCATGTTATCTTTTGTGTGTGGATTTTAGCAATTGCAGAAATGCAGGCTGCTGTCCGAGGACTCCATTATCGATGACCAAACTGGAGGCAAGGATTCTGGATCACACCCCTCACTCCAGGGGGAGACACATCTCTTCTGTGCCCTTTCCTCCCAGGCACGTGAGAATTGTGACTGTAGTAATTCTATCACAATTATTCAATAACCTTAACATAAGAGGAATATGTCAGTCAGACTCACTCCCCTCACATTTCATGCCTGTCCTAGTTAGTACAGCCTCGTCCCTCCATTCTCTATTCTCAGGGGCATTAAGGGACAGCCATCCAGGAGACAGGGCTGCTCAGATGATTGACACGGGGCTGTGTGCAGACAGCGATGGAGGCTTTTGAGTAGAATTATTGAAGTCCGTCTGCTTCACTGATGAAGGATCTGAATGGAAATTGCCTTTAAAGGATTCTAAAAAGGGTGGGATAACAATAGATCAAAGCTGGTCCCAAAAAAAAGGAAGAACACTTTATTTATAGCTTCCACATTAATTCAAAACAATCTGATGAGCAGAGAGTTGCCCAAGCACGCACACCCCACAAAAACAAATGCCTCTCAGGTTGCTTTTATTCTAATATAATATCAGTGCCCAAGGCAAGAAACATTCTGTACTTCACTCAGCAGAGCCTGTCCAAATTTGCAATTAAATGGAACTGACACAGCTGATCATCCTGAAGCTTGTCTCCTTTTCAGCTGTGGCTTTTCTTTTTTTTTTTTTCTTTTGGAAGCTTGTATATGCTGGCTGTGTCCCAAAATGGTGGAGCTTACTGTACTATTTTCCTCCTAGGCACTGGGACACTGTGTTCAGTTAGACAAGTGGCCTCCACCTGGGGCAATGTTGTCCCCCAGGGGACACTTGATAATATCTGGAGACAGTTGTGATTGTCATCATTTGATGGAGGAGTTGCTTCTGGCATCTAGTGGGTAGAGCTAGGAGAGACATTCTATCAGGCAGACAGAGGACAGCTTCCACAAAAAGATTTCTTTGCCCTAAATGTCAATCATGCTAAGGTTGAGAAAGCCTAATTAGGGGGCAGATGGTGGTAGGGCTCTCCAGGGATGGGGAGATGACAGAGGCCCTCCTTCCTGAAGTTGTGGCATGAACTAAGCAGAGTAGAGGAAGAGAAAGAGGTGCGGAAAGCCCAGGAGAAAAGCCAGAGTGGCACACGGACTCCGAGGACTGTAGGAAGGCATTGATTTAAGACGATGGAGTCACATTTGTAGCACAATGGAGATGTGGGAAGAAAACAGGCCTGAGTAGGCTTAGGGCAGCGTTTGGCCAACGTTCTTGTCTCTCTTTCTCAGTTTGATTGTGCATGACAGAGTGGGATGTGGAAGACCTGGGGTCTTTTGGAGGACTAGTAACAAAATAGATGCTTTTGCAATATTTGCTTTATTACTGGTTTTTATTTTCTAGTACACAGTATCAGAATGCATTGGGTAGGGATCTCAAACACATGAAGTAAGCCAGCAGAGTCTTCCTTCAATCTGCCAATGCCATGTGGAGGAAAGAAAGAAGGGAGAGAGGGAGGGAGGGAAGAAGAGAGAGAGAAGGAAATAGGGGGATTGTTTGAATGTCTCCAGGCAGGACACATATTTTTGGTCCCACAAACCTCACCCCTTCCTGTTGTCACACTGGGCTCAGTCACACATGAATGTTACTCACATGGCCCTGGCAGCATTCCCATTTTGACCACCGTTGATCTTAGATTTCATCAGTGCCTTCGAGATGTTTTAGCATTAGAAAAGTCTCTAAAACTATGCCACGGCTCACTCTGTTCCAAAGGCTGGCCTAGATTTTACCTATTGCACAAAGAGAAACCTGAGAGTGTAGATGGCCTTTCAGGAGAGGTGTGGGAGCCAGTTTCATTGCTGTAGGTCACATTTTAAATCATCATAACAGGGACGTGGGAGGTAACAGTAACTGCAGGCATCCTCAGCCTGGTGGTAGCTGCCTGTCTGAATCCTCTGGGGAGCTTCTGAAAGACACTCATGCTCTGGCCCCAGCTCCACATGCTGTGATTTAATTGGTTAGGTTAGGGCCTTGGCATCTGTATCTTTAAAGGCTCTCAGATGATTTCAGGTGTAGCCAAAAAGGAGCACCTGTGATCTAGTCTGTCTTCTTCATTCTCAGAAAATGAAGGCCAGAAAGGCATACTGTTTACTACAACGTGTTTGCTAAGTGTATATATTTCTAATGCTTCGTTTGCCTGCTCTTTCTAATCAGGACTAAATATGCTGTGGAAAAGATAAGACGGAAACCCTTGACATGTGCTAGGACTTTTTCCACCTCTCACTAATAGGAAGATGGGCTGACGATTTCTGAAGCGGGCCAGGCTTCCTTGAGTTTTGCAGCTGAGTTGCTGGCTTGCGAGTTCTCAGGTGCTCAGAAACATCCCAAGGCCACGGTGGGTTTGCCATGTGGCTGTGGCTCCAGAAACACCTTTTCTTAATTTGCTTTGATTGAATCCAATGCTTTTTTTTTTTTTCTCCTTGCTATTCCAGGCATATCTGCATTATCCAAAGCATAGATGGAGATGTACTTTGGTAGGATGTGGTGATGTCTATTTTTATTGAAAAAATAAAATTTAATCTGTCATCCCAGTGAAATTAATAGGGAAGGAAAAATATGCTGAATTCTCATTGAGAAAGATGATAATCCCAAACTGTATACTGGTAGATTCCGTGTCCCTCCCTCAAAATGAGCATGTAGCTGAGTCACAGCATGCGTGCCTACTTCTCTCAGCCTAGTGGCAAGAGGCCCTGGAGGAATTGCACCTCCTCAATCCAAATCCGAGGTTCACTTACCTTCAAATTCAGCAAACATGGGTGAGTGCTCCAGCCCACAAGCTAAATAAAGATCCTATTTTCTAAAGATACAGCCAAATCTTTCCCAAAGATTTCATAAAACTCTGAAGAGGGTGGGATACAGTGGGTGTCCAAGAAATGTAGGCAATGAATACATGCTGAGCCCCCCAAACATGCCGGCTCTTTCTTTATCTCGGTGTCTCCCAGTGACACGGGGGTGAGATTGATATTCGAAACCGCATTGTATTAAGTCAGAAACTGAGGACCAGAGAGATTAAGAGGCTCGTGCCAAAATCACCTTGGCTGGAAGAGTGCAGAGCTGAACTTGAAATTTGAGGTTCTTTGTCCTATAGATATGCACAGTACCCAGCTGCCCATATGTTCTGTGTGGTTTTGTTGAGCTGCTTGTGTTTAGGCTGTGGGTTTTCTTTCTCCTGAATGGTCTGGACGGGGTGGGATTCAATCAAGAAATAGACTCGTTCTGCTTTCCTATTGTCCCCATACACACTTTCTCATCCTTGATAAGATTTCAGGCAGATCACATGGCTTGCTATCTTCTTTTCCTTAGGAGAGTCTCACTTTCATATATTAAAAGTATCAAAAATTAATATCTAAATTAGTACCTAATTCGATACTTTCCCCCACTGCATCAGCTTCTCCCCTCCCCGGCTCCCTCCGCTGCCGCGGCTCCTCCCTGGCAGGGCACAGGTCAGACTCACGTTTCTGTGATCTGCAAAGCAGGAGGGGTGCCCACCTTCCATCTTCCTCTCTCATTCCCTTCTCTTTTCCATTGGTTCTTCCTTCCCCCCTCCCCCACACCCCCTGCCGCTTCTGCTTTCTTCAGGATCAGCTCAAGAAGAAAATTGAGGAATTAAAGTCTAAAAACGGTTTTACATGAGTGATACTGTCAGATCTGACATCTGCGCCCTCTGTCTGGCAGATACTCCAACGCTGGCATTGCTCCTCTTAGGGGAACTGGCTGGTGCTCCTGAGGCATCTCCAGGTTTGATGAACAAATAGGAGGACTCGCAGGACTCAGCGCAGAATCCTCCTCCCAGTTACAATTTGTTACAGCAGAAGGACTCAGAACAAGATCAGCGAAGGGAAAAGGCACAGGGGTGAGGCCCGAGGGAAACCAGGCATGAATATCCAAGGCTCCTTCCCAGTACAGCCACAGAGGACATGTTTAATTCTCCAGCAGTGAGTTTTGACATGTGGGAAATACTGCCGAGGATAGCAGCTCATTAGAGACAATGCATCCAGAGTTTTTATTGAGGGCTGGTAGGTAGGCAGCCTCTGCCTGGCACGTACTAGGATTCAAGACTCCCAGAAGGAAAGCTGGTGTTGAGCGTGAACCAAATTGTTTGTGCAAGCTGGGGAAGCATTGGGCACCAGGCTTATCAGGTCTGGGAATGGTGGAAACATGCCGAGTTTCCAGAGAGTAGCCGGAGGTTTCAGCATACAAACCCCAACCTGGTTTGAATGCCGGCTGAGAATACCACGCTGAAGACACGTGTGAGTTTAAACAAAGTCTGAAAGTGCCCGGAGGAAGCTTACATTAACTCAGGCTGAAAAGTAAGACCGAAGAAATGCAGCCTGTCCCTGGCCTCTTCAGAAGGGAGTTACTGATTTCCAACAAAAATGCATGTGCAGAAGATGGGGTGGAAAAAATCCCACATCCCCAGGAAGATGAGGGAGGAAGGGAAGGAGAGACAGAAGGAGAGAGAGGGAGAGGGAGAGAGAGAGAAAGACTGGGTAAGTGGCAGGGGGTTGGTAAACAGCAGAGGAGCTGGGGATGTGTTTAAATAAAGGTGGAGATTAAAAAAAAAAAGGTGGAGGGAGATGTTCTATTCAGGATGGGGAAGTAAACCGGGTTTCCTAACCTAAATACATTTTTTTTGTTTAGACAGTCTCACTTAGTCACTCTTGGTAGAGAGCTATGGTGTCATAGCTCATAGCACCTCTAACTCTTAGGCTTAAGTGATTCTCTTGCCTCAGCCTCCCAAGTAGCTGGGATTATAGGCATGAGCCCCCATGCCCAGCATCTAACTACATTATTTAAAAAATTTAATCCCTCCCATTGTTGACTCGTGAATGCATAGGTCTAGGCCAGCCTGTCCGGCACCTCCTGGTTCTTTTAATTTTCTATGGTTCTGATGAACCCCTAGGAATTGTTTGTCTGCTGGGCGTTCCCCTGGATACCCCAGGATTGAGGTGGGTGCCCTGCTGAGCCTGCTGAGAAGTCAACCTACCTACCTCCCACAGTCAAGGGCCAACCTTATAAGCAGTTCTTTCCAAGGATGGGAGCTAGGCCTGGTATGCTAATTCTTTTCTGCACATACCTTGGTCCCTTCCCTTTCAAGACCACTTGTATGCTGGCATTGCTGACCAAGACTTTCTCACTAACATGGTGGGACTCTAAGTCTTAGAATGTGCTCTTGGCAGCAAGTCTCCAGCTGCTTCCTCCTGGGAAACTGTAGTTCAGGCAGATTGCCTCTTGAGTGGCCCCCTTTTGTGGCATCCTCTTAACTCATGGATGCACTGGACATTGTCCCCAGGGCACTACTGCTGCATTGTCCCCAGGGCACTCCTGCTGCAGCTCTCCTGCTTTGTGAGCAGATCCAGACAGTGATTCTCAACCTGTGGGTCGCAACCCCTTTGGGGGTGTCCTGAATATCAGATGTTTACATTGTAAGTCACAACAATGTAAACAAAATTTGTGGCAAAATTACAGTTATGAAGTACAACGAAAATAATTTTATGGTTGGGGGTCACCACAACATGAGGAACTGTATTAAAGGGTCCTACAGAGACGCCTTGGACATATCCCCGGCAGGTGTCACAGGGAGATTGGAGGTGAGTAAGGGGCTGTCGAGTTCAGAGTGGGTTTGGCCGCCTCTTGCCAAGTTCTTTGTTGACGTGTCCAGCAGCTCTTTTCAGATTTTGCTGTACTTCTGCCAAAATTCCAAGAAGTAGAAGTCCCGTTTAACACTGTGTCACTTGGCTCTCATCTCTGTCTCTGTAACTGCTCCCCTCTCCTCTGCTCTGGCTTTGACATGCTCACTCTACTTTACCTGGACATTTGCAGGCCTGTTTCTCCCACTTAGATTCTGTCGTCACGCTGTCTCCAGAATTCTATCCCTAATACGATTGGATCTTGTCAATCTCTCTGGCCAGCTGGAGGCCACAGGAATGGCCACAGAATCCCTCATCGCTTGGCCTTCTCTGCCTTTCCAGTTCCCCTCCTGCACGTTCCTGATTTGCCTCCAAATCTCTTGCCTCCTGTGAGCTGAGCTCTTTCTTCCTCTGAACATTTGTTCATACTGTTTCCCTTGACTGTCCATGTAAGGAACTCCTGCTCACCCCGCACAGCCCCACACATGATTTCCTACTCCCTTGGCAGTGCCTTCATGGCGCTGTGTCCATCCCAGCTCCACCACTTGCTTGCTGTGGGACCTGGGGCAAAAATGTTCAACCTCGGTGTGTCTCAGCTTGCTCATCTGTAAGACTGGAATAGAAATATGACGACTTCATTGTGTTGTCAAGAGGACTAGATGATATGAGTTACTATTATCAAGCATTGCAAATGTGCCTGGTACAACTATTAACTTTATGTGCTTCTGAAGGTCTGCTTCCCCTTTCACAACCAGCTTTGTGAAGGCAAGAAATCTTCTTTATTCATTTTTGCCTGCCCAGTGGCAAACATACTTACAAGTGCTCACTAAAAGGCTATTGGTAAAATACTACAGGTGAAATGTTTGTGGTGTAGAAAGGGGAGGGAGTGAAGGAATGATGGAGCAACACTGCCTAGTGGCTGGGGGTATTTGATGGACAGGTGGGAATTCATTGAATAACACAATGAATTCACAGTGTTTGCCATTAAAAATGTTTCATGATAAAATAGTTGATTAATAGAAAGGAAGAAAAAAAACTATTGAAAAGTGTTAGTGAATTAAAGCTAATACTCTCCATTTCTTTTATTCCCCATTTCTGTACTTTTTTTTTTTTTTTTAGCATGTATATTCAGCCCTAATTTAGGGGGGAGAAAAGCAACCAGGAGGGTCAGGTAGTCAGAAATCACTGCTCACCTGTTCATGAAATACTCTATGTCTCTTCACCTGGGAGCCAAAATTGTGCGGTAAGACGTGTTTGGAAATCTTTATGCAACAGGTTGCCACCTTATTTGAAACGAAAGAGCTGTCATTCTAGAGTCACTTATGAAACTTTTGTTGGGACTTGATGAGTATTTCTTCTTTTCATATTTACGTTGAGTCACCCAGCCATCTCGGAGCATCAGTCTGACAATAGATGGAGTCATTTCAAAAGCTACACATTTCCTGATTTGCATTTTTTGCTGTCTACTGAAGATGTGGCCTCTGGAAGGGGCAGTGCCATGTGACTGCAGTCTGTCCCTGGCGCTGGCAGCAGGCTGACATGTCTGGCTGTATGAGGGGTACTTCGTGCCTTCCATCAAGTGTGGGAAAGGGCCACCTCACATGTCCAAATGGGGCTCCTTGGTGTCAGCTCCCGTGCAGCTGTGTAAGCAGGGGCTATTCTGCTACTCTCCTGGAAAATGGCAATGAATTACTGTGCAGGGATGGAGGGGATTTCCGTGAGCCCTTGCTGAGTGTTCATTGGCCCCAGATGCACACATCCCCTATTGCACCCACATCACAGCTATCCAGGAGGTGCATTGACCCCCGGCATTGCAGGTAAGGACTTCTGCTTGGAGAGGTGAGTAATGAATGTGATATTAGAACCCAGGTCTTATTCAGAGCCTGAGTCATTTCTATAATGATTCTTGCTGCTTGCCACTGATTTCTAATATCTGGAAGGGAAAACAGGGGCTGCATCTTGCATACTGCCTGACAGAGGAAGGCAGAGCAGACAGGCTCAGCTCAACCTGACTGAACCATGGACTTCATTGCAATTATCCCTTCTTCTTACATATTAATAATTGCTGGTAATTTTAGTGTGTAGGAGCCTGAGGCACCTACAGAGAGAGTAAGAAACTTGCCAAAGGTAACAGCTGGTTTACCTGGGGAAAATTAACACAGTGCAGTTCAACTCTGTAGCCCAGCTCACCTGACACCATCAGATTTAGTTTAAAGAAACAAACTTTCCCTCTGCCCCAGGCCTCGCTCGGCAGCCGTCCTTCCTTCTGGCCCTCCTTTGCCTCTTCCTCTTTTTCTCCTTCCCTTTCTTCTTTCCTCCCTTTGATTCATGCTGTGCCAATAATGAAAATTGAATGAGACAAAGTTCGTAGTACCTAGGGGGAGGGTTGGAAGAAAATATCATTCATGAAAGGAAAACGTGGGAGAAGGGCCGCACTGCCCGGTCTGGGGGAGAGAGGGGCCACGCTGCCCTGTCTGGGAGGGGGGGAGAGAAGGGCCGGGCGGCCCTGTCCCGGGGGAGAGAAGGGCCACGCTGCCTGGCCTCAGGGGGAGAGAAGGGCCGCACTGCCCAGCCTCGGGGGAGAGAAGGCCTCGCAAGGGCAAACGAGCCCCAGGTGTTAAAAGATGCCCTGTCCTGGGAGCACCCAGGAGAGGAAGACCCGAGGTATGGGCTGACCATCTCGTCCCAACCACTGCTCTCCATTCCTGGGCATTTCCCCAGAGTGCAGCTAGATGAGCAGCTGCTCCCTGAGTTCTCATGCTGCCCCCACAAAGGAGAGCTGCTGGCTGGTGAGCTGATCCACTTCTATTCGACCATCCCACCTTCTCATTCTCTAGTTTGGGGTTTGCTTGGTCTGTGCAGAGACAGCTGCGTTTTCCCCACTTCTGTGCAATGGCACAGTCCTCAGAATACCAGGTCAGTACTTCATCTTCCATTTTTTGTAGTAAATGTCACTACCTGTTACCAGCTATTGTTTTGTTTAGGGAATTTTTATAGCTAGGTTCTTATTTAAATCACTTTTGTTTATTGCAGCCCAATTCAGGATTGCCAAGTCATGGAAGCAGCCCAAGTGCCCATTGACTCATGAATGAATTAACAAATTGTGGTATATGTATGTATACCATGGAATACTAGGCAGCCATAAAAAAGATGGAGGCTTTATGCCTCTTATGTTTACATGGATGGAGCAGAAACATACTCTTTTTAGTAAAGTATCTCAAGAATGGAAGAAAAAGTATCCAATGTACTCAGTACTATTACGAAACCAATATATAACCACCCACACTTTCATACAAATGATAAAACAAACTATATCCCAGAATGAAGGAGAGAAGAGGAGGGTGAGGGGAGGGGAGGGGAGAAGGAGGCCAAGTGGAGGGAGGATAATTAGTGGGACCTCACCTATTGTACATAATGTAAGGGTACATGTCAAATCTATTAAGAGTAGAGTATAAATAACACAACAAGTAAGGTGAAGGCTATGTTAACCAGTTTGATGTACGCATTCCAAATTGTATATAAAATCACACTGTACCCCATAAATGCAGTAATGTACACAGTTGTGATTTAGTAAAAAAAAAAAAATCACTTTTGTTTCTAATCAGAATCTTGCCCCACCCCCTTCTTTCTTTAATGCTCAGTTTGAACCCAAATAGTTGCCTCTTCTATTTCTAATGCAAACACTTATTAAGAGATGAAGAAGGTAGCAAGTCTCATGGGGCTTTTTCAGTCGCAGCTGTCTTGGGAAGTAAGCCTGAGGTTTTGCACTGCGAGCAGACTTGCGGTTTATTTAGCCCCAGGAGCATCCTCTGCCTACATCCCTTGAGGAATATGGAATTTCCGGGGACTAGAAAATGCCAGGGTCACTGACTGTGCCCAGGGTGGGATTTGAAGGCAGCCCCTCCACACCACAACCCAGAGCTCTGCTTTGCAACCTGGAGCTTTGCTCTGCTGTATTGGCCACACACCTCAGGGCAGCCTCCACCCACGTCCTCCATTGGATGGGATCAAGGTTTCCTGAGCCAAATCCGTATAGGAGGACCTTCTGTACAGAAAGAGGGTGTCTAGAAGATTTCTACTGATCGGAGCCTGATGTCAGGGAGGCCCTTGCTGGAGCACAGCCTCCCCTCACCCTCTAGCACTCAGCTTGCCCTGTGGCTCTGGGTTTCTGTTTTCCAAGTCACTGTTCTTTCTCGCCTGGCCTGGCCCTGCTATCTTATGCCCTACCACAAACCTTCCACCTCCCAGAAGCCACATTTGCTCCCATCCCTCCAGTGTCCCTGGCAACTCTGCACACTACTCCCCTCTCTGCTACTATCTCCTTTCTTAGAGAGGAAAAAAAATCTAATCTAATCTAAATATTCCTAAGGGAGGCAGAAGTAAGTCAGAATGATCCCACAAATTTCCTCTTAAAGCAAAACAAACAAACAAACACAGAATCCATTAGGAAGAAGGATTCCCTCACAACTATCCTTTTCATTTTTTAGAGATGGGGTCTTGCTCTGTCAGCCAGGCTAGATAGAGTGCAGGGGCATGATCAGAGATCACTAAAGCCTTGGACTGGTGAGCTTAAGTGATCTTCCTGACTCAGCTGCTGGAGTAGCTAGGATCACAGGTCTGCTCCACCACCCCCTGCTAATTTTTCTTTTCTTTTTTTGTAGAGGAGGGGTCTTGCTATGTTGCCTGAGTTGGTCTCAAATTCACAGCCTCAAGTGATCCTCCTGCCTCAGTTAAAACTATAGGCGTGAACCACTGCACTGAGACATAGCCATCCATAAACCACTCACTGGGCCTGCTAATTCTCAGCCGTGCTCCTGGGTAGGGCAGAGTGTTCCCAGCCTCTTTTGTTCCTGCCTGGGAGGGAAGAAGAAATTTCAGAGATTGACACTGAAATGAAAAGTAAACATAAGGAAAGTCCGGACAGGGCCTCTTCTTTTAGACAGTGTTGTAATTATCACCGATTCTATGCAGACTCCTACTGAGGCCTGTCTTACTAAAAAGAGCTCTGTCTTCTCCTTATTCTCACCGAACAGCAGGCATCCTCAAAGAGCCCAGTTACCAAAGCGGGAGCTGCTGTTTACTCACCTTCCAGAGGACAGAACCAGGGGAAAGAAAGCTCATGTTCCAACATCAAAGTAAACTCTGTTTACTGAGATAATAAGCTGCTCTTGGGGAGGGAGTGTGCGATTCACTTGCCTGCATCTCTCCCCTGAAGCTAGAATAGTGCCAGGGCTTAGTAGCTGCTCAGTAAATTGCTCTTAATGGACTTGTGTGTGTCAAGTATGTTTATTTAACACGATCAGGACTAACAAACACTCAGTGAACACTATCAAGTGGTGTCCCGTTAGTATTGACTAAAATCACCTAATAGTGTCAGTAGGGAGATACTTTTGTTTCCATGTTATTCTAATGATAAAGAATCTGTAAGAGGTGTAGTAACTTGCTATGGAACACAAAGCAAGGAAGTGGCCCAGGAGGGGTTTGAATCCAGGTCTGTGTTCATTTCCACTCTGTGGTGGGTTTGGTGCACACCACTGTGACTTGTGCAACGTGACATCCTGCAGATAGATAGCTGTGGAAATGGAAAGAGAGTTACCGTGTGCTTCGCCTGGTAGAATGAGAAGCAGCTTCACAGAGGAACTACTACACGATCTGTGATTTAGCACTTGAATACCGAGATGCGTTCTGTGCAGTGGAAGACAGGAGAGCCTTTCTATCTGGCAGGGCTGCGCCTGACAAGGCACAGGGTGAGCAGGGAGAAGCAGGACGGATGTGGAGAAGGGGCTCAAAGTCTGGCAGGTCATAGGGTGGGGGCAGAGGAGCTCAGGCAGGCTGGCTGGAGCCAGCGCATAGGAGAAGCAGGAGTCTTTATAACTAGGACAGCTTCCAGAGAGTTCCATCGCAAGTTAGATGCATGACTGGAAACACTCATTTCTCTTCCCCTAGTTTGTCAGTGAAGAAAACCTTCCTGGGAAGAGTTTTACTGGAAGGGAAACCCCTACCCTTGTCACAAGTGTGGCATAGACATGACTTCCGCAGTACATATTCTGGAGGAAAGTTTTAGTGTTTTAAATTCCCTTAAGGAACTTTAAAAAATGTAAACACCTAGACCCTTGTGGTTTGGATTTCCTGCTGTACAACCCCTGCCTTTGCTTCTCTTGTTGTTAGCACCGGATGATCTATTGGATTTAATGGGCTCTCCTCTCATCTCTGAAGATTGAGGATACGCCATGAAGGGAGGCTTTGGGACGGCAAGTCATAAATTTGACATTCCTAGAAACTCATGTGGATTTATAGCATACTGGTCCATGGTGAGCAATGGCCACGTTACAGGGACTGCCCCCTGCCTGTCATTGTCATTTGAGGAGATCTATATCACCGTTCAGGATCAGCGGCCTCTGCTGTACATTTTCACAAACTAGATGGCCATGGTGAGAAGTCAAGCCCATTGCTGTGAAGTAGAACTTTGCTTTGCTGGTGATGTGTGAGCTCATACTATATCACAGGCAGCTTAGAGAGACCCTCTGGGCCTAGCTTTCATTTTACAGAAAAAGAAACCAAGGATCAGGGAGATAAAGTGGCATGCCTGGGGTCACACCGTAGCCCTGTCCTGTCCTGTGCCATAGTCACTCACCACGTGTGGCTATGAAGTATTTGAAATGTAGCCAGTCTGATTTAAATATGCTCTAGGTATAAAATGCACACGACATTTTATTAACTTAGTCTGAATATGGTATTCATGATAACATTTTGGATACATTGGGTCAAATAAAATATATTATTATAATGAATATTATCTATTTCCTTTTCACTTTTTTCATGTGGCCGTTAGAAAACTCAAGATGACATACATGGCTCATGTTATATTCCTTTGGGACAGCTTTCTTCCAGGTCTTGGAAGACACAAGTCTCTTGCCTTTGCTGTTAAGCAGAAAGGGGTCAGGGTAATACTTGGGTGGGGGGGAGGCCAGAGGCAAGGAGGCCAGCTCAGAGGCTGCAGCAGCAGACGCGTCTGGTGGTGGCTATGGACACCCACTGTTTGTCACCTGAGCAAACTCCTACGGCCCTGTGGGTTGCCCTTAGCCTCCCTCCCTCCCCCACCTCCTTTTCCAACTGTCCAGTGCTCTGAACTTCATTTTGCCTTCTGTGCTCCATCCCTTCATTGATCTATTTGCGCTGCCTTCCCCTCTTGTTGGATGTGTGCTCCCTTAGGCCTCTCTGCAGTTCCTCACCTTCTTTAAACAACCCTTCCCTCCCCTTCCCCACTGTGCTTTCACTTACAGACAATTTCCAAACAACTCTTTACTCTGAAATATCCTAGAGTGACTGCTTACTAAGGGCATGAAAACCTGCTTTGCACTCTTCTCCTCATAATATATTAACCCTCACTGCCCAAATCTGGATTCCAAAAAATGCAGAGGCGTATGTGGAGCGAAAAATCAGGCTGGTTGTGGAAAATAATTTTGAGTATTAAGTGTTGAGTATTAAGCAATCCGTTCCCCTGCTGGCTCCAGTTCCTTTCTGTAGCTCTGCTAGGCGCAATGTCTTCAAATGTGAAATAGGAATTCTTCCTTCACTCATTCACTTGACAAGGGCTTAGCGGACGGTTATCCAGGCACTGGGCTGGGCTCTGGAGAGTAGAAGGTGCTCATGGCAGACAGTCTTACAGCAGGTAGAGGAGAAAGACGCAAACAGAGGGATCAGATGTGGCTGGTGGCTGTCAGGTTCCACAGACTCCAGTGGCCTCAGGATGGGCTGGCATCTAGCCTCCCTGGCCAGGAAGAAGCTGATGGTAGAAACCACATTTAGAACCCTGCAGTCCTAGGCTAGCTCAGGCACTAAACAACGTTACCCACAGTTCCATTCAGAGTGTGAGATCTGTTGCTTAGAGTCAACTCCCTCTGTCCTGCCCTTTCTAACATCCCAGAGAAAAAACCCATTCAGCTACTGGTCTCCTGGGCAAAGGTCACCTATCTTTCTTCATTGCTGCAAAAGCACATGCTTTCCCATTTTCCCCCACCCCACAGCATGTCCCTCGCCCTGCCCTCCCTGTCATGCTGTTCCTGCACTGGGCGGCCTCGGCACAGTATCTCCACACTGGGGCAGGGGCTGAGCTTGCCTCCTTCCGTGATGCTGCTTGTAAATTATTGCTTTGTTTCCTCCTTAAAATTCCTTTTGAAATTGAGAAATGTGATATACATTGAGAAAAGTGCAACAAATATATATGTGGTTTAAGTTATGAGCATACAGTGAATACTTGTATACAAATTTCTGACACACAGATCAAAAATTAGGTTGTTACCAGAAGGAATAAGACCTTCTTCGTCTCCCATGCCAATTTCTGGTATTGGGAATAACCCCTTTCCTCTCTTTTATTTATCATTTTTCCACTTGAGATACATTGCCAAATAATGTAGATTAATTTTGCCCTTTTTAAGGACGGATAAATAAACTGTAAACACACTATATCCCTTTTATAGCTGCCTCAGACCCTGTTTGTGGGACTCATTAATCCCACTGCCTGTTTCCAAGGTTTATTCATGTGCATTTCAGGTTTGATATCCTGAGCATTTCACAGGATCAGACTTGTTTTGGAGTCTGCATTTTTTTTTGAATTTTAGAATATTTGTATTACAGACTTACCAGTTGACCATCTGTAATCTGAAAATCCAAACTCTGAAATGATCCAGAGAACATTTCCTTTGAGCGTCGTGTCAATGCTCTCAAAATCTCAGATGTTGGATCATTTTGACTTTTGGGTTTTTGGGTTAGGGATATTCGACTTGTACTATATACTGTGACCATTACTTTGCTGCTCTTTTGAAAATCTTCCCTCTTCCTTAAAGCCCAATGACCTCTGGCGTCTTCTGTCACACAGTCCGCACATCCTGAATGATGCTTTACAGAGTTTTTTATTATGAAAAAGTGAAGACAGATACATGTACACATTTGACAAAGAAGCTTAATAAACTCGCTTTACTCCTCACTCAATTTTACCAATTATTAACTGATGGACAAACCAGTTGCCCCTGTATCCTCATGGGGGTGTTTACTCCATTTTTTTTTTTTTGAGACAGAGTCTCACTCTATTGCCCAGGCTGTAGGGCTATGCCACCTGCCTAGCTCACAGCAACCTCAGAGTTTAAGTGATGCTCCTACTTCACTCTCCTGAATAACTGGGACTATAGGCACCTGCCATGATGCCTGGCTAATTTTTCCATTTTTAGTATAGACAGGGTTTTGCTTTTCCTCAGCTTGGCCTCAAACTCTTAAGCTCAAGTGATCCTCCTGCCTCGGCCTCCCTGAATGCCAGGATTACAGGTGTGAGCCACCACATCCAACCTCCCCCAATCATTTTAATGCAAATACCTGTGATCATATTATTTCATCTAAATATCTCAATATTTTCCTCAAAAAGTTAAGGATTCTTTTAAAAATCATAATCCTAATATTATCTTATACAGAATAAGATAAAATAAAAAATAAAATTTTAATAAATAAAAATCAAGCTAAGGTTAACATTTTCTTTGTTTAAAATAATTCTCAGTTTCTTTAGATCAGGATCAAAACAAGATTTACAAATGCAATGCTTTGACTTTCTTAAGTATTTCCAAATTATGAATTCCCATCTTGCAGTCTGTCTTCTCTCTTTTACTCTGTCTTTCTCGTTCTTTTCATCTCTCTCACATTTTTGATCTCTCTTATCATTACAATGTATTTTTCTTTATTTTTATTTTTTATTTTTATTAAATCATAGCCATGTGTATGAATGCAGTCATGGGGCACAGTGTGCTGGTTTTATATACTATCTGAAATATTTTCACCAAACTGGTTAACATAGCCTTCATGACATTTTATTAGTTATTGTGTTAAGACATTTATATTCTACATTTAGAAAGATTCCCATGTACCCTTGTAAGATGGACCATAGGCGTGGTCCCACCAATCACCCTCCCTCCACCCATCCTCCCCTTTCCCCACCCCTCCCTCTCCCCTTTCCCCATATTCTTGGGCTTTCATATGAAAGCTATAAATTAGTTTCATAGTAGGCTGAGTACATTGGATACTTAAAGACACCAGACCATTAGTCTCTGGAGTTCTCAAGGCTTGAATTTTTCTACTCTTTAACCTGCTCTGTTCCCTGTGTTTCCTTTAAATTGGAGGTTAGATCTAGAGCTGTATTCACATTTTTGCACTTTTATCAGAAGGTTGATTCCACCTGAGGTATTAGTAGCCAATGACAATCATCATCTAGAACAGTGGTTCTCAACCTTCCTAATGCCGTGACCCTTTACATGTTGAAACATCACCTCATGTTGTGCTGACCCCCAACCATAAATTTATTTTCATTGCTACTTCTTGACTGTAATTTTTCTACTGGTATGAATCATAGTATAAATATGTGGTATGTAGGATGGTCTTAGGTGACCCCTGTGAAAAGGTCGTTCTTCCCCCAAAGGGGTCGCAACCCACAGGTTGAGAACCACTGATTCAGAATGATCCATCACCATCATT
>CAUYQV010178095.1:0-7500 GCA_963574575.1 Galagoides demidoff
ATAATTGTGTACATTAATTCTATCATAGGATACAGTGTGTTGCTTCCATATACAGTTTGAAAAACTCTCATCCAACTGGCTAACATAGCCATCATGTCTTTCTCATAATTGTTGTGTTAAGACATTTATATTTGACCTTTAGACAAATTCACATGTACCCTAATAGGATAAATTATAGGCGTGATCCCCACGATATCATTCTCTTCACTCATCTCACCCCTCCCCTCCCCTACCCTGTAGTCTTGGACTCCATTTGGATTGTAGCTTTCCTAAGATAGCTAACAATTAGTTTCATAATAGTGTTGAGTACATTGGATACTTTTTCTTCCATTCTTGAGATACTTTGCTAAGAAGGACATTTCCCAGCTCCATCGCTGTAAACATGAAGGAGGCAAAGTCTTCATGGAAGAAGACCAAAAGTCCAAATGCCCATCAACCCATGAATGGATCAATAAATTGTGGTATATGTACACCATGGAATACTATACAGCCACAAAGAAAGATGGAGACTTTGCCACACTTCTTTTTTTGGAGACAGAACCTCACTCTGTCCCCCCCCCGGGTAGAAAGCCTTGACATCATAGCTCACAGCAACCTCAAACTCCTGGGCTCAGGTGATCCTCCTGCATCAGCCTCCTGAGTAGCTGGGACTACAAGTGTCCACCACAACGCCCAGCTAGTTTTTCTACTTTTAGTAGAGACAGGGTCTCACTCTTGCTCAAGCCAGTCTTGAACTCCTGATCTCAGGGAATCCACCTGCTTTGGCCTCCCAGAGTGCTGGGATGACAGGTGTGAGCCACCACACCTGGCCCGTATTACACTTAATATAAAGTTCAAATGTGTTTTACCTAGCCCTGACCTGTGTCCAGGACAATGGTAAAACCACCCCCAGAAGTCATTGCCAGGACACTTAGAGACATACAGGCAGCCACATTATAGGCAGCCTGAGCCTTGTACAAGTCTAATTCACTTCTCTCGGGCAGCCTCCAGGAACCTGGCCAAGGAGGCGTGTGGCAGAGAGCTGTGAACCACGATTGCCTTTGGGATTGTTCCGTGGCTCTCCCAGAACCACTGGGGTGGACTCAGAGCCTTGGCCTCGCTTCCCATCAGAATGGGAGACCTCAAAACACGCCAAACAGACAAACGGTTTGGGTTCCAGTTCTCCGAAGTGAGCTCTTGACCCCAGATCTGTGGGAACCCCAAGGTGTGGGGGTGGCTGGGGATGCCCGTCTGGGAGCCCAGGCCTGTGCTTGTCAGCCTCGCCGTCAGCGTAAACAGTCCATGCTGCCTGTGTTCTATTTTCCTTCCAAATCCCAGATTCCCACCAAGGCATTTATCAACATTGTGATCACTGTTAGCATCGCCGTTGACAGGTTGAGCACATTCCTCATCTTCTCGTTTTTTTCTGGCTCTATTCCCCTAAGCCTTCCAACGGCTTGACGGAGGAGGGCTTATTGCAGCCCAGCCCCCAGATTGGTGCATGGTACACGCTCACACCCTCTCTGAGTTCCTCGCTGAGCGCTGCGTAGGGCACGCCGATCTCTGCCATCTTCCCCACGTTCCTTCCCCCTTCTGTCTCTCCGTCCTCCACCTCATAAACCCGTCATCTGCTCCAAGCAAGACCCCTCCTCAGGTTCTCCTGGCCACCTCTGTGTAGAATCACCTCTGTGGTTTGACTCATCCTGTTTGCCTTTTCCAGCTCCCGACAGACCCTCTGAATCCCAGGCATCACCCTTCGTGGAGGAGCCTTCCTCCCTTTGCTGAAGGTGGAACTTCCCTTTGTAACCGGCTCCCGGGAAGCCCTACCAGAGCCTCTCTCTTTTGAGGTTTGTTTCTCCCCAGGTGGACACCGCAGGTCCTTGTCTGAGCTCCCTGCCAGAACCAGGGCAGAGGTGAGGGTGAGCAGATCTGGGCTCCTGGGTGGTCAGTGGAGGCGAGGGGCGGGGCGTCAACCTCCCTGCTGGGTGCCCAGCTGATGCACCTTGAGCACAGCCATCTTGAGTTGCCCCAGAAGCTGACGCTGGGTGAGGATCTAACTGCAGGAAATACTGGTGGGAAGGTGGCAAAGAAACGTCATCCAGCCACAGGTGCTCTGTTAAGACAGATGCCACCATGGTGCCTGGTGCCACAGGAGATTCTGGAGAATCCCACCCAGGGGTTGAGTGCAGGGAGCGGGTGTGGTAACCAGCAGCCGTCAGCAGGCCTTGGGTGTTCCTTTCCCAGCACGTCACCCCTGCTGTGTACAGGCAGACCAGGCTTCTGGAACAAACAGCCATGGGGCACAGGGATGCAGACACTGCTGCTTGGATGTTGGGGCGGGTCAGCCCTCTCTGGAGTGATGATGTCTGAGAGCTCCAGGTGGGGCTCGGCACCTGCTGAGCCTGGGAGGAGCCACGTCACAGCACCTGACCCACTGTCCCCACAGGCTGCTGCCAGGGAAGAAGCAGTCTCAAATCCAGGAGTTCACCAAGATTTACAGAAACCCCCGCATCCTGAGGGCCGGGCCAGGCATCCTCCCCAGAGGGCAGAAAAGCAGTCCTGGTCATTCTCCTCTTCCCAAGGGAGCCAGCAGGCTGCCTGTCAGTAACTTCCATTCAGGAACCTGAAGAGTGTACTGGTCAGCTCCACGCAGCCCATGGCCCCTGTCACAGGTGTGCCGAGCCCCCAGGAGGGGACTGCCTTTTGGTTACTTGTCACTGCTCTGAAATTACAGCTCAGGGCCCCTCACCGGGACTGCAGCTGAGCTGTGGCCATCACTGTGTGCCCCACTGTGATGATGGTTCAGGACCACAAAATCTCCACATCCAGTATCTCTTTAGCTAAAACTTACTGGACACCTCATAGCACCACTAAGAACACAAAATTCTATTTCTGAAAACTAAATATAAACAGGAAAATTATTGAAATCAATGGCCAGAGCGCTATCTTCCAGGAACCCAGAGGTCCTCCCTCAAGCGGGCAGAAAGTCGGTGTGGCGTGTCGGAGTCAGAACGCACCAGCGTCGGCCAGCAGGGGTGTGGTCATGCCCCAGGATGCTTAGGGGAAAAGAGAATCCCCAGCAATGAGCGATGTCACTGTGACTGAGCCGGTCTCCTGCCGTGGAGTCACTGCCAGTATTATGTGCAGGTGAAAATAGATGCAGCCGGAGTTGTGTTGATAATTTTTTACAAGTCAGAAGAAAAACTGAAGTTTTCTTCAAAGTGTCCCAACAGGAAAAGTGGCCCCCTTGACCCCTTGTTCACAATGTGCCACGCCCAGGGGAAGAAGCTGGAAGCAAAACACCTTTAAAGTGGGCTCAGAGGCTAATTGTTCTGTCTTCTCCCCAGTGGCAGCCGAGCATGATGACAAAACCCACCAGGAGAGGAACCCTGAGGTCTCCTGGTCCTCATAGTCAGTGAGTTCCTCAGAAAGTCGGGCAACATGAACTGAACTCCAGATCTCGTGATGACGCAGAATGCAGAGGCTTGGGGTCAAAGTTCCGGCCCAGCACTGAATGGGTGTCAGACCCAAAGCCACGTCACCTGACTTGAGCCATGAAGTGAAGTTCTGCTGAATGCCTAGATCACTGCCAAGTCCCTGCAGCCTTGACTTTCTTCCCTGGATACACTCAGAACATGAGAAGCCAAGTGCTGTCTTGGACCACTCACTGGACACATCTTCCTCTCCTTCAAAGAACAGTCAAAGGGCTGGGAGTGGAGGCTCACACCTGCAATCCCAGCACTCTGGGAGGCCGAGGCAGGTGGATCTCTTGAGCTCAGAAGTTTGAGACCAGCCTGAGCCAGAGCAAACCCCATCTCCCTTCTCTAAATATAGCTGGGTGTTGTGGTGGGCACCTGTAGTCCCAGCTACTCAGGAGGCTGAGGGAAGATCACTTGACCCCAAGAGTCTGAAGTTGCTGTGACCTATTATGATGCCACAGAACACTACCCAGGGTGACAGAGTGCGACTCTGTCCCAAAGGAAAAAAAGAGATTGAGAGAGAGGCTAATGGTTCTTTACAAGAAGCCCAGACAGAGAAGCTGCTGCTTGTTATTCTGTCCTGGTACTCAGTCCATGGACTCTGAATCCCGGCCTCATGGCAGTCACTGGGGCCCAGGGAAGACTCTGTTGGCCAGTCCCCCACTCTACTAGATATTCATAACTCATCATTGGGCAAACAGGTACTGTGGCATGTTCTGCTTGTACCCCTGGGCCCACAAGGAGGACTCAGGTAAGATCTCCTGGGGCCCTGTGCTGCCCTTCCTGTGAGACCAGTCTCGGCCTCCCAGAGTGCTGAGATCGCAGGCCTGCACCACCACACGCCAGCGGTGTGAGCCTCCCACGGTGTCAGAGGCGGGCCGTGTTCTGGAATAGCATGTCTCAACATTTTTGATTGCATGGCACACTTGAACCTCTAGTCACACTTCCTCGGCACACTTAATTACATTGATCAAAAACGAGGGTAAAGAAAGGATATACTTAACTGTGCTTTGAACTTCTTTTGAAAATTATTTAATGGTTGTTAAAATTTTTCACAGCACGGCTAAGACCATCTCGGGGCGTATACCATTGTGCCGTAGCACACAGGCAGACAACCACTGTTCTAGAAGAACAAGAAGGGGAAGATGGAGAGACTCAGAGCAGAAAAGCCGCTCAGAGGGTTGCCTTCCTCCCTAACAGATGGAAGAACCTCTCTGGTCTTGCATTTCAGCTTGTGGGATACTGGGGGGACAAAGTGTAACACAAATAGTCGCTCCTAGGAGTGAGCTTTCCTCCCTCGGGCTGGATACGTGGTCATCCTGAACTGTGCTGTTCTTGTTTCTCTTCAGGAAGGGGAGAGACGGGACTCCGTCCCCCGGCTGAGCTCAGCACGCATCTCTGAGCCGCCCCCCCATGTTCAGCACAGTGCCTGCCTCCAGTGGGCCCGTGGAGATCGGTGTAGCCCATACAGCCTTGAAGGAGCCCCCATTCTGTTCACCTAGGAGGCAGGACGACTGGACAAACCCAGTGGGCTCCAGGCCACAGCATGAACTCCCCGGAACATTTTCTCCTCATCTCTGCATCTTAGCCTCAGAACCATCCCTTTCAGGAGGCCGACCTGGGGCTGTCCTGAACCCTCACTGTTCCTGTGTGCACATTTTATAATCTGAACTGACGTGTGTGCCGAGCTGTCTCCCGCCTGTCACAGCCCTGGTGTAAATGTCCCCAGAGCATGGTTCTCACTCAACTTCATCACTGTAACCCTCCCAGCGCCTCCCACAGAGGACAGAGCTCCGTGGGGCACGAATGAATCAAAGTTTGATTGAGCGACGGGCACCACAGTTGGCATCATTGGTAACTCCTGCCAGTGGGGGAGAAGAGAAAGGTTCATGTTACTTGAATTCTGAAAAGAGTGGATCTCAAGGCAGGTCTTAGCAGGTGGTTAGAGTTCTGGCAGATGGAGAGATGAGGGGTGCAGAGGTGAGATTTGGGCCAGTTAGGGGAAGACAATAGACAGATGTGACTGCACAGAACGTTTCCACGGAGTAGAATAAGGCAAAACCCCTCTGAGATCGTGCCCCCAGCCTTACGCTCCCCTCTGAAAGCCAGTTCTTCCTTTCATCCAAGATGTCGGTGTCCTGGCCCATGCGTCTTGGAAGATTTATTGACGTAACAGACAGCATTCTAGAGAGTTTGCCCAGGACCACACATCAAACCTGCAAGTTTGAAAGGATTAGAAATATACTCGGGGTACATATTTCATCTTGACTCTCGACTTAATTAAGATATTGCTAGAGCAGTGCCATAGACAAGCAAAGAGCCTTCCCCCATCCCGGGAAAAAAATAAAATAAACGTGAAGTGCACGGAGTGAAGTATTCGTAATTATTTCATATGTGGAGAAAAAAACCGAATGAAGAGGTATCAGAAGCTGGTGTCATCAATTTCACAGATTTAGGCTTAATCAGTGCACCTTCTGATGCTAAAACACCAGCCTCTTTATTCTAAGATGTTTGTGGGTATCATCAAATCAATATCAGTTGAAATACTCTTTAATGATGTGATCATTTCAAAATTAGACTAATTTTAATTAGCAACAAAAGCATTTTTGGAACAGAAAACCTGTAGCTTTATCAGCTGATCCAACTCCTGCAAACATCCAGCGTGTTCCTGAGGGGGCTGGGTGGGGCGGAAGGCAGGATTTAACATCCCAGGAACATCAATCCCGATTTTCCCTAGCACCCAAGTCACTCTTGGGGAGGAAGGTGAGTTCTTAAGGAAGCTCTTGACCTTTCAAAAGTGTCCGAGGTGCTCTCGGGGGCTCACTGACACCTGTTACATGTGTTACTCCCAGACAGTCACACGACGGAAAAAGGAGAACCCCAAGAGCCTCGCAGCTGAGGAATTCCTGACCGCCCTGGGCAGCTCTCTAACAGGGTTCTGTCCACTCTCTGCTGGCTTTATTCTGTCTATCCATTTTCTACTGCTCCAACTTCAGGACCTGCCCTAATTATGCTCCCTACGCCACATGCTATGACCTTCAGGAAGAAAAACTTAAATCAGTTGCCTCTATTTAAAAATTGGGACATTTCTGGCTCAGTGCCTGTAGCTCAGCGGCTAGGGTGCCAACCAAATATACCAGAGCTGCCAGGTTCAAACCCATCCCAGACCTGCCAAACAATGACAAGTACAACTATAAAATAGCCGGGCGTTGTGGTGGGCATCTCTGGTCCCAGCTACTTGGGAGGCTGAGACAAGAGAATCGCTTGAGCCCACGAGTTTGAGGTTGCAGTTGCTGTGAGCTGTGATGCCGTGGCACTCTACTGAGGGCAACATAGTGAGACTATATCTTAAAAATAAATAAATAAATAAAATAAAAATTGGGAGATTTCCTGGAAGATCCAGATCCCTTGCAGTTTTGATAAACTGAGACATCCCGCTCAGTAGCACTGCTGTCTCCTCCCCCTGCCCCTCTTACAGCTCACCTCCCTATCAGAGGTTCAGCAGCTCTGTTTGACTATTTCCCTGCCTTTCCAAAAGGGCCACAGCCTTCAACACCAATCAGCATATGCTCTTCTTCTGGGGTCTGTTATTCCTCCAAGAGAGAGGCAGGTGACCTGGCCATACCCAGTCAGATTGAAGGAAACAACTTAGGCCCTGTGGTTGGAAAGAGGATATAGGAAATGCACAGTCCTGGCCAGCACGAAGCACCAGCCAGCGGTCATGCGAGCAATCCGCTAGCAGAGGAAGCCAGAGCTGGCCTCAGAGAAGAGGAGACGAAAGATCACTGTTCTGGGGAACAGTCCAGCCACTGCTAGAATATGCATCAGGCCAAATACCTCCCATTCTGCGAGACAAAACCATTTCCTTAGGAGATGTGTGGGCCCAGTTAGAGCCAGTACGTATGGTTTGGGTCCAGAGCAAACCAGGCTGTAAGCTGGGGAAAGGGGCCCACATGCCTCCCCGCCATGGTTACCAACTACAGATCCTGTAATTGGAGTTTCATCCTCCTGACTCCTGGGCTGAGCCCTCTGAAGTTCATCC
>CAUYQV010178095.1:12500-26350 GCA_963574575.1 Galagoides demidoff
TGAGGGGGCCCCGGTGATTGACAAGTGATGCCAGGGCTGCCTGTGTTGTCTTAAAAAAGCCACATCAGATCAGCAGAAGCTTAAAACAGGACATAAATTATAGATGCGTGTCTGTTGCTTTGATGATGGGAGGCTCACAGGTGCATCCCCCTCCATCACACGATGAATTGCACTTCCCCCGTGTCACATCGTATTTAAGAAGACAACGGGAACAACATAAACCTTTTCCTGCCATTTCCTCCCCGTCCTTCCTTCCCCCGCCCCCCTCTTCATCTTAAAACAAAATATTTGAAACAAGTAGCCTGCTTCAAAGGCAGCCTGGAAGTTTTCCACTTTGGAGAAATTAATTAAACATAAAATAAGTGTTTAAATACAAAGTTCAATGCAGCAAAGAGGACCGCATCCCGGCCGCATCTATCTGTCAGCCTTGCTAACGGTTTGGCTGCCTGTTGGCGGCAGGGTTACTGAATCGGAATATTCTCAGCATCTTGGTTGTTCAAAAACAAAGACGTTTGGAAAGTATTAGCAGAGGCATTCTCTGCTTCATAAATTTTATTGTCAGCTGGCGATACCATTTCCTTATTACGAAGTTCTCAGAGTCTTCCATGGAATATTCAGGGGGCACTGTGGGGAACAGGGGGAGGGTGTTAAAACGTGGCTATAGGATAGAAAGGGGTAAAATCAAGGGAAGAAAGTGCCTCTCTCCGCCTTGCCAGCCCCCATCACCGGGCCCCACCCGTACCTGTTATGGTCCACGTTTCACTAGAGTTTCAAAGCAATATTTTCTCATCGGTTGAATCAAACAAAAGATGCTTGAGTCCCCTGCTTCTGGGCTCAAGCACTGCTCACCATGCTTCTGGAAAGAGCCTTCTCCCTCACCTGGGGGACTCACACCAGGGAGCCAGCCCATGCTTCCGGAGAGTCCCTCCTGGCGTTTCCACTCGACGGCACCGTTTTCAAGGTCACCAGTTCGGAGTTCCTTTCAGATTATAACAGAAACGTGTTCCCTGCCAGCTCCAAATTGAATTCCCTAGAATTAGCTCAGAGGCTGTACTTGGAAAACACTCCTCCTGTATCACTTTTCTTAGAGATAAGACATCTCCCTTTCCCCCAAGGTGCCCAGATCTCTTAGTCGACACAGTTCTGCACGAATCACTCCGATGGTGTAACGTAGAGTGTCCCAATCCCCTTTGGACCCTGGCCTCTGTAACTGGGCCATCACTCACTTAGTCCCACCTTATCTTTGAATAAATGTAACCAGAAGGGACTTG
Organism: Galagoides demidoff; assembly: GCA_963574575.1. Classification (NCBI taxonomy): domain Eukaryota; kingdom Metazoa; phylum Chordata; class Mammalia; order Primates; family Galagidae; genus Galagoides; species Galagoides demidoff. Next base: position 13,772 of record CAUYQV010178095.1, read on the forward strand.
TTCAGCTCGCCACCTCTTGAGTGATGTGAATTATTTATACGGTCTTCATACACATCCGTTAAGCTGCATACAGCCAAGCGGAGAGGCGCTGTTTGTTTCTTGTCCAGCCAGAAGGGGAAGACCACAAGGTCGGGGTGAACAGCAAGAACATCCAAAAGATTCTCCCTGGTGTGGCCTCGAGGAACAGGGACCACCTGGGGCTGTTGTCCTTGTCAGACCCCTGTGCGGTTCAGCCTCAGAGAGCGCTATGAAGGCTCCCGGTCCTCCAGGAGGGGTCGAAGCCCCAGGCCCCAGCCCATGACCATCTGGCCCATAGCAATAAACCTTGTGATATAGACACTGAAATCCAAGTCCCACTGGGCTTCTAGAAAAACATGTACGGCTAATAAAAGAAGATGTCGGGAAAGGCTGCAGCAACAGGCAAGCTTCGGATGAAGAAAGCGTGGAAGGGTCCCTGAGACAAAGGCTTGCTCTGGTTGACTGGACTTTCTGGTTGGTAGAGACATAGAGCCCCGTGCTGGGCAAAGAGTGAGATGGAGGGTTAAACGTGCTGGGCCTGAGCCTTTCTGGGCTTTGCCTATCAAATGAACACCACCTTGTCCACCGCACACCGCTGGCACGAGCAAGAAATACAATCATCTATGCAAAAGTGCTTCGGAGCTCCAAGACGCCAGGTCTTAGTGAGCTGTGTGGGGCAAATTTCAAACAATAAAACGTAGAGACGATCTCCCCCCACCTCCAAGACCCTTCCTGAGCGGGTTCACTTTCCCATGGGAATCAGAAGGTTCTTCTTCAATCCCAAGCCTCTCTCCGCATTAGTGTTAAATAAACTTCCTGGGGTTCTGGGATGTGTTTGGAATTCTAGCTCAACAGGAACGTTCCCTCTTAGAATATTCAAGCTGGAAGGGAAGCTGGAGGAATCATTTAGTCCAGATCAGGGGTCCTCAAACTACGGCCTGTGGGCCACATGCAGCCCGCCGAGGACATTTATCCAGCCTGCCGGGTGCTTTTGCTGCCGCTGCCTGTCCTGCCCACAGTCTGGCCCTCCAATGGTCTGAGGGACCGTGAACTGGCCCCCTGTTTAAAAAGTTTGAGGACCCCTGGTCCAGATGGTTCAAGTTAGGGCCAGTGGCCTCCCTGTGGGGCCCCGAGGGATGACGCTGTGGTAAGCCAGGGCTCTGAGGCTCTTACTGTGACTCACTTGTGAACTTAGACTCCTTATGCCAAAGATTTTTTTTAATAATTATTTTTTATTAAATCATAACTTTGTACATTGATGGATTTATGGGGTTCAGGGTGCTGCTTCGATATACAATGTGAAATGTTTACATTGAACCAAGTAACCCATCCATCACAATTATACTCATTTCTTAATAGTTATGCCAAAGATTATAAGATAAAACAACTCAGAGAACCTCAAGATAGTCCAAATACCTGGCTGGGAACTAAGGACTTGACAAGGGATCCTCCATGAATTAGGGAGTATGGGCCTCCAGACTCTCCCCGCAGGGGGTCAGTTCATTGCCGTGACCTTCCTCTTTTGCCTTTGAGATCTCCGTCAAGTCTCAAAGGGCCTGCAGAGAACAGGCCACTTGCTCTGCAGATGCCAGTGTGGCCTGGTGACGTTTGCCAGGTGGGGCACGTCTGTTTGACGGGGGTGGACTAAAACGGGTTCTCCCAGATCTTACACCTCTGAGTCCAAGGGTATTTGTAACACTGTCATCTTAGTAGAGATGGGCATTCTGGACATTAGATTCTGTCCTCAAGACCTTTACAATGTCGCAATCCTCCCTGCCCTACGAGCTGACCTGGTCCCACCTTGTGGTCTTCCATGACTTTCTCTCCAAGGCAAGACAAAGACCCTGAGATATTCTAGATAATTCATGGGTATGATCAAGTATTTTCAAGATCTATCAGCATTGGCTTCCTGGTCGCTGTGAGGTAACAGTCTTCACAGTGGACAGCTCAAACTCACCTGTCTTCAAAGCTCGCAGGTGACCTAACAGGTGAAGTCAGCCGGCGGAAAGAGAGAATTACAGACTGGAGGTGCCCCCCTCACCCTTGCTAGGACTGCTGCCCTCTGAGACCTGATCTTTTAATTTTTTAAAACAACTCGATACCCAATTTTCCATGTGACAACTCCGAAACTTCAATTTAAAATGCCCTTGGGACACTACGTAAGGTAAACAAAACTCACCAGATGGTCACATCCCACCTGCAACCCCCTAGCTTGCCACTTACTTGGTGTTTACAGTTTTGTACAATAGGCTACTAAGACTCTTTTAGCAGCTTACATTTTATCTCGCTTCCAGAAGACAGTGGCCAGCTTATCCCCATCTGGCCAGAACATTCCCTGTTTTAGGATTGAAAGTCTCATTTCCTGGGAACTCCTCAACCCCCAACAAACAGAGGCAGCCTGTCGCCCTACAGCCTTGGAAAGTCTGGCTAAGTTTCTGCTGGTCATCTCGGAGAGGTGGACATGACTCGCCCGTGAAGGTCCGAAATCATCTGCGGGATCAGAGCTGGGCTGGAGTCCTCTCTTTTACTCCCCAGTGGTCTACATTGCTGGGCCCCCGCTTGACCTGCAGCGGGGTGCTGACCCCACGGAAGGCGGTCCTCCTCCTCTGGTCACACCATCTTCTTTTCTCCTTGCAAACTTGGAGGAGATGAAGGCTGACCAGCTGGCCCAGCTGATGGCAGGTGCTGTCAAGGAAAATTGAAGTTGCAGGAAATTTCTCCCACACCTTCGGGCCGATTTACAGCCCTCACTTTCCTTTAGCATATTATGTTTCAAACCCTGCACAAAGCAACACAAAAGGCCACCTCTGTGTATTTAAAAAGAAAAGAAAGAGTAATATTTCTGTCTGTCTGTGTTTGTTTCCTGACTAACTCCAACTCTGCCAGATCATGACATCACGCTGACCAAAAGTTGCTCTTAACAATATTCTATCATTTATTTCTTAGCCCCCTAGAATTACTAATTAAAAAAATGCAAAACGTCATACAAGCCTACTAAATTTCCAAGGAGTTATTTGGAGTTGTTGAATCCATATTATAGGCCTTTCAAACTCAGTATTGAATAAATATCAAATTCCCCAGGTGACAGAAATGGCTCCGAAGAGATTTTCCCCCGGGCCCCGAGATCTGTAAATCGAGATAATTCTACGCATTGCTGCCCGAGTATGGAAATTACCAACAAAAGAAATTAAGAGCAGGAACCCCGTGATTAGACTAATGCATTGATCAAGCCGTTCTTCTCTGGTTTGCTGCCAGCACCGCACATAAATAACATGAGGGGAGTTACTGGGAGTAAATTATATGTGTTTTATAACCTTCTGGGAACATTTTTCCTTAAAAAAAAAATACCAAAACAACAAAACAAAGCAAAACAAAAATATTCCATTGGGGAACTGAGTATCAGAGAAGAGAGTAAAATATGTTTTAAAAATTTTTCTATGTGTGGGAGGCTAGAGCTGGGAGAGGCGGGGTGCTGGTGACAGTGGTGGGGCTGGAGCTGGGTTCCACGCTCCCTGGACTGCAGGTGACTCTGGAGCTCCCGCCCTCTCCCGCATCCGTGCACCTGCTCCCTCCCTCTACCACATCCCTGCACCTGCTCCCGCCCTCTCCCGCATCCCTGCACCTGCTCCTGCCCTCTCCCGCATCCGTGCACCTGCAGCTTCAGTCTCTCCTGTCTGCTCTCTCTGCCCTTCTGTCTCTCTCTTTCCAGTTCCTTCCTCTGTGTCTCTGCCTCACTACATCACTCACTCTGCCACAGACTGAGAGAGTTCGAGAAGGGGAGTGGGACCTTTGCCATCAATAGCCAATCGGTCAATGTGAGGTGGAGACACCTTTCTGACTCTGGCCCTGAGTCAGATGCTGCTATCATGGGAAGGAGCTTCCCAGCACCCTGGCCTCACAGAAAGCCCAACCCAAGCACCTCGGGGCCTTTCACTGCTCCTGTGCACCTGCCCATGTAAGGTCTGCAAGGAGGCCACTGTGCTGGCCGCTCACCCTGCCTTAGCTGAGTAGCTGAGCAGCCGTCTGGATGCCCATCTTTCTTCCTTCTGCTGGTCCAAGCTTCAGCCTGTGGTTCATCCCTCCCTCACAGCTTCATACACACATGCCCCGCCCCTGCCCCCAATTTTTCCACAGAAGCCAGGGTGCTGGGTTGACATCTGATCTTGCAAAGCTCTAAGCCTCGCTGGGAGACAGACAAGCACGGAGCACTACACAGCTAGGGTAGAGTGGGCCGAGAGCCTGACAGAGCCACCAAACCTACCTCCTGGCATCTAAAGGGGTGTGTAGGGGGTAGCATCAGAGCTGAGTTTTAAAGATTGATTAGGAGGAGGATTGCAGCCCCTCAGCCAAACAAAACAAAACAAGACGAAAAATACCAGTGGACAAAGGGAGGCAGGAAGGACATCAAACTCTTCTTCCACTCTGTGCATCTAATCTGGCCAAATTCCAGTCCTGTGCCATCCGTGCTCCTTAAAGGCTGGGACCCCTGTCCTTCCAGACCATGCTGACAGGTCACTTCCCTAGTACGGGGAGGACCAGGGCCTCCCCAGACAACCCAAGGTGAGCTCAATGCCAGAATCCATGAGTCTCTTAATTTCACACAGAAGTTTTTAGATTTGTCTCATGGTGTTGATCTTCCAAACTATTTTAAGTTTTGGCAAAATGTAGTCACTCCAATCATTCTGAGGCTGCCCACTCAGTAGGAGATGTGGCTCACTGGCCCTAGAGGGCCTCTCCTGACCCTTCGCATGTGGGTTTCTGGCCAGGTTGGGTCTGTGCTCACATTCTGACTTTGCCACTCCTGTGTATGGGGTTATAACAGGCTGGTTATGCCTCTATACTTTTGGAGGGTGGGGGGACGGAGGACAGAGTGGGTGGAATGCTGTGTTGTCATCACAGCTCACAGCAACCTCAAACTCCTGGGCTCAAGCAGTCCGCTTGCCTCAATTTTTCCTACATTCAGTAGAGATGGAGTTTCACTCTTGCTGAGGCTGGTCTCCAACTCCTGAGCTCAGGGGATCCACCTGCCTCACCCTCCTAGAGTGCTGGGATTACAAGTGTGATCCCCCTTCCCCCTCCTTGAATTTTGATTTCTTCATCCCTACAAAGATGGGACATGAAGCTCTGGCACAATAGCCAAGATGGAAACAGCCTCCTGTCCACCAGCAGCTCAGTGAAAGAGGAAAATGCGATACACCCATCCATGCACATACAGGAATATTGCTCAGCCATGAAAAAGGAAACCCTGCCATTTCCAATGACGTGGCTAAACCCAGAAGCATTACGCTGATGAGATCAGCCACACAGAAAAAGACAAATACTGCTTGACCTCACTTATGTGTGGCATCTGAGGAAGCTGAACTCTTAGGAGCCGAGAGGGGAATGGTGATTGCCAAGGGCTGGGGGAGCAGGGCAGGGCTGGGGAGAAGTTGGTCGGAGGGAGTAAAATTTCAATGATAAGGTGAATAAGTTCTGGGGATTGCGTGTACAGCGTGGAGACCATAGCTAATGACACTGCCGCATACTTCAAATTGCTAGGAGAGTAGATTGATTGATTGATTGATTTAGACGAGTCTTACTTTTTTATCCTTGGTAGAGTGCTATGGCATCACAGCTCAAAGCAACCTCAAACTCTTGGGCTTAAGTGATTCCCCTGCCTTGGCCTCCCAAGTAGCCAGGACTACAGGTGCTTGCCACAGCACCCAGTTATTTTTTTTTTTTTTATCGCAGTTGTCATTGTTGTTTGGCAGGCCCAGGCTGGATTTGAACCCGCCAGCTCCAGTGTATGTGGCTGATGCCCTAGCTACTGAGATACAGGTGCCGAGTCAGGAGAGTAGATTTAAAGTGTTCTTAGCACACACAGAGAGAGACACAGACGCACATGGTGACTGTGTGAAGTGCAGGTCATGACCACTTGGCTGGTGGTCATTATCTCACCGTGATTCTATATATCAAATCCTCATGTTAGGCACCTTCAATACATTTAATGTTATCTGTGCATTATACCTCAAGGAAGCCAGAAAGAAATTAAAATAAAATAAAATAGATCAGGCTTACACGTATAAACCCGGCACTCTGGGAGGCTGAGGCGGGAGGATCGCTTGAGCTCAGGAGTTCAACACCAGCCTGAGCCAAAGTGAAACCCCCCCATCTCTACTAAAAAGACAAAAAATAGCCAAGTATCCTGGCAGATGCCTGTAGTCCAAGCTGCTCAGGAGGCTGAGGCAGGAGGATCACTTGAGCCCAAGAGTTTGTGATTGCTGTGAGCTATGAAGTCACGACACTCTACCCCAGGTGACAGAGTGAGATTGTCTCAAAAAAAAAAAAAGTTAATAAAATAAAATAAATATTTTAGAAGGTGTGGCCATAGCAAACGTTAAAGTCACAATTATGGTCAAGTTCGACAGGTCAGTGAAGCGTCCTCCCCTGCTCCCGGCACACAGTGGACAAAACCAACACATGCGTGTGGGTTCCCTTTAGCTTATTTTAACCCATGTGCAAATCTTCCATTTTCTCTCTTTTCTCTAAGACTAGAATAATGAAGAAGACTAGTGGGTAGTGGTCAGGGAACTCCGGGGTCTTCCTTCTGAACCAGGAGCCCCTTCGCCTGATAGGACCCGGGGACCATCTTCCTCTTCTCCCTGGAGACACGAGACTGACCGTGGCAGGCACAGAGCGCCATCGCAGTGCACCACACCTCTTGGAGAATCTTTTGAGGTCCTTAGTTCCCAAATCTCACAACTTAGAATTTGTGTTTGCTCCTGGTGACAGAAGCGGGAACGCTCTCTCTTGCTGTATCTTCACACCTTCAAATGCACTTGCCCCCTTTACTGACTGAGTGCTCCCTCCTCCCCTTCACCCTATACCTTTCCTCTGCTTTCCTCGGGGAAGGTCCCAAGCCAAGTCTCCCCCATTTTCTCTGTGCACTCTGACTGCATGAAAGTATAAAAATCTTGATTTCAGTATTTCTGTATTCAAAGACCATCGGCAAGCATTCATTTGAAGGTTCAGTGGCATTTTGAAATGAGAACATCATATATAAAGATGTCAGAGAGGGGGCCTCCCACCGTGAGGTTGAAAGAGAGAGAGGCACAGCATGAACGGAAAGGTTCCCGGGATCCCAGAGATTTTAACATCTCATTATTTAGATTACCCTACATATAATTTTCCAATATTTGGTATTATAGACTTTTGAAGGTATTGGTTAAAATTATTTCGTGCCTGACATCAATTTAGTCTTATTCATTATCTCAGCTAAAATAAAACCTTAAAAATAGCTGATTGGAGTTAAGTAAGCAATTTTCTGATAAATGCAAATTCTCCTCTGTTTCCAAAGAGGCACCCACAGCAGACAGAACTAGAAGGGCCAGGGCTGGTGGTCCCGGCGTGTCATGGCGTGGGGGAGTCTGGATTCAGGAACACTCGGAATGCCCGCAGGACTGGGTTGTGTTTGGAGCGAGCCCAGCTCTGCAGCTCCCACGGCAGGCCAGCTGCTCCAGCTCCACTCACAGCAAAGGTGGAGACGGTGGCGTGATCACCTTGTGCACACACTGGATTGCGGCTCCAGCCTTCTGTAAGCCAGTGAACCGTAAGATCAATGTGTCCTGTCATCTCAGAATGAGCACAAGCAGGTGCACCTCCACATCTGAAGATTCCAGATGGGAAACCTTCCTTGCCGGCCACCTTCTTGGAACTCACACACCCACATACCCTCAAACCCCGGCGGGGTCTCAGCCCCAACATCACCCACCTGCACCTCCAAATCAGAGCCACCACAAATCACAAAGCCATGCCTGGCACCTGCCTGCATAGCCCTGACAGAAAACATGTGCAGGGGACGTCACGTGGGAGTCGCTGGATGGGGGGCGCCACCACTCCAGACAGACTTAGCGGGCAGGGTCGGACTTGGTCTCACCACAGTGGGCCTGTGCCCACCATGGGAATCAGTAGGTCACTGCTCAGAAGCCGCTGTTGCTGGGAAGTTTAGGAAGGCCTTCCCTTATATGCTAACAATTTTGGCTCCCTGCATCTTCCAGGTGTCTGAATTTCTACCCAGAGTTCCTCCTTTGGGGCAAAGCATTTTAAAAAAACAACAAAAAACCTTAGTAGCGAGTACATTGGATACTTGGTGTTCCGTTTTTGTGATGCTTTACTAAGAAGAACGTGTTTTGACTCCACGCAGGTTAATATAGAAGCCGGGAGATGAACTAATACACGCCCACACAAGAGAAAACTCAAGTTGGGGGGAGGGAGATGGGTGTACCCCCACCTAGCAGACACAATGTGAGGGTACCTGGCACGCCTCCTGGGAGCGGGACACAACTATGATAGGGACTTTTCCTAACAAATGCAGACATTATAACCTAATCATTGTACCTTCATATTAATCTGAAATTCAAAGAACTTCTGCGGTGTCCTGTTGTGTCACCCAGCTCACCACCCCGTCTGTGCCCACAGGTCTGGGCAGTTCTTGCAGGTCTCGGGCTCTGCTTTCCACTCTCTGATTTGTGTTCTGTTCCAGTCACGACCATGGGTGTGGCACTCTCGGCTTCTACTCAAGGTCGACACTAAGCCAAAATGCACCAATACAGCCAGACTGTGGTCAAAATACTAACGTATCCTTATTAACACTGTGTTGTCCTGGTTGGCAAGTCCCTAGAGGGTCCTCCACCTCCCTAGTGCCCCCAGCCCTTGAGACTCCTATGGTCCAGCAAGGGAAGGCTCAGGGTTCTGGGAACCTGCTCCCATTTCACTGGTGCAAGAGAGACTGGTAACTATTTGGCCAATTTGTGTAAATGGCAGCACGACCCTTGTCTTCCTCTGTCCTGTTTTTGCTGAGCAGGGCACTGTACCTTGACATCTGAGCCTGTTGTTAAGTGTTTACACGGCCCGTGACTTCTGATGGCTGTAGGATGCCCACCAAGTGGGCCCCTGACAGGTGACATCCATTCCCCCCAGAGATGGATGTCCAGGGTGTGTCCAGCTCTGCACACCTGCAACGAACCCCTTTGCTCAGTCTCTCTGTGGACTTAGGGTTGTGTACTAAAGATCAGAATCACCTGCTTAGCAGGGAAGAAGATTCGCAATTCGACTCACCTCCACCCAATTGTTTTCCAGAACACCGAACACCGGCCTCAGTCTGCACCCCACTGACTCCACGTAACAGTTCTACCCCTCAGCAGCCTCAGGGCTTAGCAGCACTCAGCCACCTAAATTGTGCCACTCTACTGATACACAGCGACACCTCCTCCTTGTCTTAATCCACATTTCTCTGATTACTCATGGGTTTGAGCACCTCTTTATAGAGATATATATGTTTTAACATTTTGTATTTCTTTTTTTTTTTTGAGACAGAGTCTCACTCTGTCATCCTGGGTAGAGTGCTGTGGCATCATCACAGCTCACAGCAACCTGGGTTTGAGGGATCCTCTTGCCTCAGCCTCCTGAGCAGCCAGGACTACAGGTGCCCACCACAACGCCTGCCTAGTTTTTCTGTTTTTAGCAGAGATGGGGTCTCGTACTTGCTCAGGCTGATCTTGAACACCTGAGCTCAAGTGTATCAGAGGATAATCTCTCTGCCTTATCCTCCTGGGATTTATAGGCTGGGATTACAGGCATGAGCCACCAAGCCCACCTTGAATTTCTTTTTTGTTTCAAGTATTCTATCTCTTCTGTACTTGGGTTGTCCTTTGTCTGCTGGTGGTGTGTGTGTTACCTGGGTGTAATACCTGGTTGGTCAAAGAAATTGCAAATGTCTCACTCCAGTCCGTCATTTTGTCCACAGTTTTTGTTCTTTGATAATTGGTGATGAATTGACCTCTTGTCGTCTCACCTCTCTGCCTGAGCCAGAACACACCTCCGCTTACTCGACTGTAAAGTGGAGGTGATAAGAGTCCCTCCTTCACCCGGCAGCTCTGAAGATTGAGTTAGACAGGGCAGGTAAATCAACAGCAAAGCTCAACCCACACAGGGCTCAGCAGCGGTGCTGAGACGCGTTAGCAGTATCAGCAGCTGCTGGTATTTTCATTGGGGCTTACGGGTGACAACTGGAGAGACAGTCTAAAGGCAGCCGAGCTAATCGGATGCCACATCCGTCTGCCGCATTCTCTCTCTTTCAATGCAACCTGTGTATTTTCCGAGAACCTATCTCGAAAGCTCATTTTTCCAAATGACCTTTCATACTCATTGTGGGCTGCTCAGACTAGAACTTAGGATGCTGCCACGGCGTTCTGCAAAGTTCCAAACTCATCCGGTGTGTGGGCGCCTCCTTTATCTGCCTCTGCCAATCAGATGAGCAATGGGGCTCCCTCTCTAGAAGGAAAGACTTCAAAAGGCTGTCTGAGCGATACTTCCTCGAACAGCATTGAAGTGAGTCAGAATCATACACACTTCGCCTCCCCTCCTACCAGACACAGACTTGAAAATTACAGGCAAGAAATCTTTGGCAAAATGCATTGTGGCTGTTCCACGTATAAGAAGCAGGAAGCCATGGCGAGATACTGAAACTGAACAGATCTGATCTTACCTAAGAGAGCCGAAGGTCTCTGTGTAGAAGGAGAAGAGGGGTGAGACTGAACACCGGGCAGGTCACGGCAGGTGGAGATAAGTCAGAGCTCTCGGGCTCTGACCTGCATCTGCTCCAGGTGAGTTCCAATCTGCCCCTTTCTGTACCTCTAGAAGAACTTTTCCCTGACTCAGCTGGGTACAATAATCAATCAGGAAATGACCCATTGTCAGACAAGTGTTATCCTCAATGATGGCCTGTCCCTATGATTGCAGGGTGACAAACAACCACATCTACAACTGCCTTTCATCAAGCCCTCCCTGTAAAGGGGACTGTGCTGTAAGCAAGTCTCCACGCATCCTCTTCTTGGGAGATGGAATATTAAGGGGCAGGTGTAGAGCTCAAGACCGCCGCTGTTGGAAAATGAAGCTAGATCTCTCCTTAACACAAACGAGGGAAAAACCCAGTAGATGAGAGGTTTAGACATCAGAGTTCTTAACACAACTTCAGAGGTACTCTGAGTTATCTATCCCTGGAAGTTAATGGCTTAAAACAACAGCCTCTGTATCTTCCTGGGTCAGGAACCCAGGGTGGGTCCTTTAGGACGGCTGTCCCAGGCTGCCATCAGGTGTCAGCTGGAGCCTCAGTCATCTTGAACTTGATTGGAGAAGGAGCCCACCTTCTGAGCTTTTGATTGCCCCCCAAATCCAGCTGTCCACAGGCTGCTGGACTGAGACCTCAGCTCCTCCATGGCGGCTGGCCACGGGCCTCCCTCAGCTCCTGCCCCCCTGGGCCTGTCCAGCACATGAGCTGAAGGGGCGCTAGAGTCTATGAGGGAGCCAGAAGTCACCAACTTACGCTGTCTACTCGTGGGCTGGCCGCTCAGTCACCTTCACCGTGCTCCAGTGGTGAGAAGCAAGTTCTTAGGGTCAGCCTTCCTTGAGATGAGGGGATTTCATGGGAACAGGAAAAAGCAGGGGTCTTGGAAGTCTGCCTCCCACAGGAGGAGACAGCTGGAGAAGGAAAAGGGAATCTCTACTCAGCTGGAGATACTGTGGGTGGTTAATAGGCCTCGGTGCATTTGGAGGAGATATTTGTGATATCCAAAACTGATATGGAATTCCTGAAAATCAATCAGGAGAGGTCAAAAAGAAAAAGATACACAAGCTATAAATAGGCACTTCACAGGAGAGATTCAGAAGGTGATGAATGGGCACATAAAGGCCATTTTCATTTATTATTAATTAGAAAAATGCCATTAAAACAAGACAGCACTTCATACCTTTTAGATTAGCAAAACAGACAGTGGAGGATGCCATTTGTTGGCACGGTCGTCTGGGACTCTTGTCACTGCTGGTGGGGAGGTAGACAGCAGCCAGCATCAACCCTGGGAGTGCCTGGCACCACCCAGCCAAATGTAATCCGGGCATGTGTCACCACCCAGCCATTCTGCTGAGGACTCATTATCCAAAGAAACCCTTCCACCTGTCCAGAGGATTCTGCATTGCCCTCAGGGATGGAGAGTCAGACGCAGCCTGGGTGCCTCCTGGGAGAATGGCCAGGTGTCGGGAGCACTGTTAGGACTGGGCCACACACAGCATGTGGAGTGTTCACAGGGCGACCAGATGGAGTGTTCACAGGAAGACCAGGTGGGGTGTTCACAGGGAGACCAGGTGGGGTGTTCACAGGGCGACCAGGTGGGGTGTTCACAGGGCGACCAGGTGGGGTGTTCACAGGGAGACCAGGTGGGGTGTTCACAGGGAGACCATGTGGGGTGTTCACAGGGAGACCAGGGGGAGTGTTCACAGGGAGACCAGGGGGAGTGTTCACAGGGAGACCAGGTGGGGTGTTCACAGGGAGACCAGGTGGAGTGTTCACAGGGAGACCAGGGGGAGTGTTCACAGGGCGACCATGTGGAGTGTTCACAGGGAGACCAGGGGGAGTGTTCACAGGGAGACCAGGGGGAGTGTTCACAGGGAGACCAGGGGGAGTGTTCACAGGGAGAACAGGGGGGGTGGTCACTGGGTGACCAGGGGGGGTGTGCACGGGGCGAGCAG
>CAUYQV010178096.1:0-16286 GCA_963574575.1 Galagoides demidoff
TGAGTATTCTCTATAAAATTGTCTTAAAGATTATCACAGACCAGGAAATTAAACAACATATAATGCATATTTGTGATGTCAGTTCACACATCAGTTAAAATTAGTAAGAAAAATAACCACAGATATTATTAGGTTAATAAAACACTTATTATAATTACAAAATTTCTTTTAAAATATTTCATTTGATTGTAGTTTGTAATAATATAAACCAAAAGATATAAATTGGCCACACAAAAATATCATTATGCCCAATTTTAAATCATTATATCAACTAACTGAAAAGATTTCTAAATTATAAGTAAAATTTAAAACATAGGATTTTTCTGTAAAGTTTTTTTAAGGAAGAGAAAATTCATAAAACTATGAACTATTTGTTTTTTTTAAAGATTACATTATTCATTCCAACAATTACACTCCTTGATGTTTACCCAAAGGAGCTAAAAACTTATGTTCAGGTAAAAACCTACAACAGATGTTCAGAGACAGTGGTTGCTCAGGGCTGGGGGAGGGATGGATGAATAGGTGGAGCACATGATTTGTATGGCAATGTTCTCTATGACACTTTAATGGTAGATTCATGTCATTCTATATTGACCCAAACCCATGGAATGTACAAAAGCAAGAATGAACTCTAATGTAAATGATGGATGTTGGATGACTATGATATGTCAGTAACAAATGTATCACTCTTGCGGGCCATGTGGTTAGTGCATGTGTGGGGGAATGCAGCGTGTGGGAAATCTCTATACTTTCCTCATAATTTTGCTATGAACCTAAAAGTGCTTTCAAAATAATGTTATTTAATAGAGATCATTTTATACCTTATGATCAGTAAAAATTATGCCTAAAATTATATATAATATGTTAATCACTAGTTCCAAATAAATAGGAGAATAATTTTTGTGATAAATTTTACTTTTGTTCAATATTTGTTACATGCAAAAAAAAAAAAGCTAATGGAAAGCTGTTAGAAAGAAGCTGTTTAGTAATAAGAATTGAAATTGTGTATGTTATAGTTAATCAGAAAATACCTAAAATGATCTACTACCTGAGAATTTTGGTTAATCCATTTTATTATGTTTGTGCTTGTGTGGTGAGAATGGGGATGAAATTGTACCAAAAGCCTGATCATGAAAGTTAAGCATGTACTTATTCTCTGTGAGTTATAAGACCCTTGTTTAAATAAATCCTCTCAAAAATCAAGCTGAGTCTTTGTGTCTTAACCTGGCATATGTGGAAACTCAGTTTCATCTTAAACGTTCTTTTTCATTTGCTTCAGGAGGCCCAGGAGACTGCCACAATCTTTGCTACCCTGTGACCTGGAGGTACTGGCAGACCCACAGGGAGGATGCTGAGAGATTACACAGCTGAGAAATGACCTTGATGTCTCCAGGCTAGACCTGATCTATCTGGGACAGGATATAGCCCTGGAATATGAAGAGATGTGAGACAATAGCCAAACACCCAGGGCCATCTCAACCTTGAAGCATAGAGGCAAAGAAGATGAAAGGGAAGGAGAAAGTGAGAGAAATAAGAAGGAAGAGAAAATAAAGAAGAAGCCACATACTGGGGAAAAGAATGTCTAGTCAATGGTGCTGGAAGAACTAGTTAGCCACATGCAAAAGACTGAAACTGGACTTGTATATCTTATCACTTAAAAAAATAAATTCATGCTGGATAAAACATTTGAATCTAAGACACAAAATTATAAAATCTCTAGAAGGTGTGGGGAAGTCTCTGATTATTACTGGCCTCGGAAAAGAATTTATGAAGAAGACACCATTGCCAACTGCAATAATAGCAAAATAAAGAAATAGAACATGATGAAATTATAAAGTTTCTGTACAGCTAAGGACACACACAATTAACAAAGCAAAGAGACAACCTTCAGAATGATAGAAGATATTTGTATGCTGGAAACCTGTCAATGGGCTATTGACAGAGTCAGCAAAGAACTTACACTAATCAACAAGAAAAAAGCAGAACAACCCCATTAGTCACTGGGAAGACACTTGAACAGAATTGTTGGCTGCAAGGACAGACAAATGGCCAACAAACAAGTGAAAAAACACTCATTGTCCCTAATTATCAGAGAAATTCAAATCAAAACCACTTTGAAATACACCTAATCCCACTGAGAATGGCCCAAAGCAGCAGATGCTGGAGTGGATTTGGAAAGAAGGGAACATTCATCCACTGTTGGTGGAACTGGAAACTAGTACAGCCTTCATGGAAAGAAGTATGGAGACTCCCCCAGGAACTAAAAGTAGATCTTCCATTTGATCCTGTATTTCCATCACTAGCTATCCACTCAAAAGAAAAAAAGGCATTTTATCATAAGGGCATTTGCACTCAAATGTTTATTATAGTAGCACAGTGCACAATCACAAAGATGTAGCAACAACCCAAGTGTCTTTCAACCTATGAATGGCTTCATAAACTGTGGTATATGTATACCATGGAATACACGTATTCAGTCATAAAAAGATGGAGATTTTATATCTTTTTAACAACCTGGAAGGATTGGGGGAACATTCTCCTAAGTAAAGTATCACAAGAATGGAAAAACACTTACTCCATGTACTCAATACTAAGTCATAACTAGTAGATTTATTACTACAGGCTCACAGTAGAGAAAACTCAATTAAATTCGGGGGGGCTTGGTACATTTCCACCAAGCAAGTACAATCCATGGGTATATGTCACACTTCCTGGCTGAAGAATACAACTACAACTCAGACTTTACCTTACAAATGCAAACAGTATAACCTAATGGTGTGTACCCTCATTTTAATCTGAAATTAAAAAAATTAAACGGCATAATAAATAAATATCAGAATCATCTTTTACATAAAAGCTCAGCATATAACTTCTTTTAGATGTAAATGAACAAGAGCAAAACAAATGAAAACCACAGAAGACAACCTCATGGCAGGACAACACTTGGAAAGCTAAAAATGTAGGTATCTTATTTCCCTAAATCTAAAGCTTATACATACTTCCAAAATTGGTTGTTTACCTGTCTTCCAACATTTTCTTTTTTTTTTTTTTTTTTTTGAGACGGAGCCCCTCAAGCTATCCCCCTGGGTAGAGTGCCATGCATCACAGCTCATAGCAACCTCCAACTCCTGGGCTCAAGCAAGTCTCCTGCCTCAGCCTCCCAAGTAGCTGGGACCACAGGCGCCCACCACAACGCCCGGCCACTTTTTGGTTGCAACCATTATTGTTGTTTGGTGGGCCTGGGCTGGGGATTCGAACCCACCTTAGGTGTACGTGGCTGGCCCCTTAGCCGATTGAGCCACAGGCGCCGAGCCTCAACATTTTCAAATGTAAGTTATTCCCATCAAATTAAAGCATAATTGTGAATACGTACATATATACTTCCAAATATTTAGTTAAAATGTATATAGTAGCCCCCAAATCAGAAGACCTGCTTGCCCTTTCTAGACTCACTTTTCCTGTGTGTAAAATGGTGCTCATATAAATTAAGTTTAGGATATTGTTGTAATTTTTTCCGCCAATAAAAACAAAAGTCCAAGAATTAAGGAGAACCTTCACCTATTAATTGTCTAATATGTACCAACATGTGATGGTGTTTAATATAGGTGGGAACACCTATGAAGCATTTGTGGTAGAAGTTCTCTCATCTACCACTTTTCTACTCATTTATGTAATGAAAGAAGTTCTACGTTTCCTCAATAAAACACACTGTCTGATGCATCTGGATGCTCTACAGACTGCCTGGGCATTTCTAATACAAGAAATACATTTCTAATACAAGTGGAGTTACATGAGTATCAAGGATCAGTTGATTCTTAAACTTAATTTTGGAAACTAAATGCTTTGTAAAGACTCTATATAGTTGAGCCATTAATAAAAATAATTGCTGATAAGTTAGAAGAACAGAAACTAGGATCCTCTAGTCTACACTAGTCTAAATAAGGCCATTGATAGTTAGGTTTTATGAAATTAAGAGCAATTTATTTCATATTCTATCCTTTGTTATAAAATGAACAAAAGAAAAGTAAACCTTTAATTATTAAGTAAATTCAATGACCCAATATATAAGTTTTACATTTAGCAGTTTCATTAACTGGAAGACATTTGGGTTATACTGGCAATCTCTGACATATGAGCTCATGTGTATATTTAATAAAGTACAAGTATTTTACAGTATAGTAGCATGGTTACCTCATTTGGTTGGTGAGGTATAAACTACACACATTGTATATATTTCAAAAATAAATTTCTTAAATAAAAGCATACAAAAATATAAGCAATGTACAACATTATAATGTTATCCCTCAATACAATATCTATTGACCTATAATTTGTGGGAGGTCCATAGTCCAGAAAAAATCATCTACCATCTAAACCCAGCCATACCATCGAACTTAGTAATAGTGATGTTTGGAATTTAGGACTTGAATGTGTCATGTAAGGTGAGAAATATCCTTTTAGAATTTTAGGGTTCTTCTTTTCCTTTCTGTCCTTACTTTCCTTCCTTCCTTCATTTCTTTCCTTCTTATTTATTATTTATTTATTTATTTTTTGAGGCAGAGTTTCACTATGTCACCCTCGGTAGAGTACCACGACATCACAGCTCACAGCAACCTCAAACTCTTAGGCTTAAGCGATTCTTTTGCCTCAGCTTCCCAAGTACCTGGGACTACAGGCACCCACCACAATGCCTGGCTATTTTTGTTATTGTTGTTGTTGTAGTTGTAGTTGTAGTTGTCATTGTTGGTTAAGTGGCCTGGGCCAGGCTTGAACCTGCCAGCCTCGGTGCATGTGGCTGGTGTCGTAACCACGGTGTTACGGGTGTAGAGTCTATTATTTATTTATTTAGGGTTCTGTATTTTTTTTTTTACGGGATCCATTATGAACTATTATTAACAACCATTTATGGGTTATCAGTGCCTCCATTTTTAGTCTTGCTTATTTAAATGATTCTAAGATATTTGCTCAGTAGTAAAGAGTGTGATGGTTACTGCTCAATGATGAAAGAAATATAAAGAAAAAACACAAATGTCTTTTTTCCATTTGATGTCATTAGATTGAATTTAAATTAGATACAATTAAAAAAACTCACATTCAATCTTTTGAAAATTTCGGGCTATAATGATTATCTTCTACAATATTTGAATGGAAATGAGAATGAATAGGCTTTAAAGTCTGACAAGTGCCAGTGAATATAAAATATTATTACTGTATAAATTTTCATTAAGACATGATCTTAAGAAAAAGACCCTTCAAAGGAATACATTTTTGCAAAGAATTTTAACTGTCTTTTAAATTATTCTTTTTAAAATTATTTACTAGCAACCTCAACATTATTTTTTAAATTACTAAGTGTCATTTTTGTGGAAAATACTGTTTAAAATATTATAAAGCACAGATTTCTTATTTCTTCACTTATTAAAATATGTTTTTTTTTCAGCATCAGTTTGCCCTATCAGTATATATTTTGTAGTTAGAAAGGGTGTTTGGTTTGTACTTGATGAATTAGTGAAATGCCAAATGGTTTTGACATGACTTTTATCTCATCACACAATCTCAATTTTTTTTTTTTCCTCAGTTTTTGGGTGGGGCTGGGTTTGAACCCACCACCTTCGGCATATGGGGCTGGTGCCTTACTCCTTTGAGCCACAGGCGCCGCCCCAATCTGAATGCTTTGAATGCATTCTAAGTACACTGACAAATACAAGAGAATAACTAGAAGAATCCTGTCCATTCTCTACTTATAAAAAGGTAACTAATTAAAGAAGGGATAAAATACTAATACTACCTGTCAAAGAAACAGAGAGAGAAAGAACGGAGAAAAACCTGCTCACATTTCACTATGTTGTTGTTTCTTAAATAAGAACAATGAGACACTGACCATGGACGGCTTAATTAATCTCCGTGCACAGCCTTCCATAGTGTCCCCGATTCCCACTGACATTAGATGACAATTGCAGATGTGTGCCTTTTAGGTATCAATTGTTTAGTTTGGCCTTAAATTTGTTTCCATCGTTATAAACCACAATTATTGCAGGATTTTGAAAAATTACAAATTGGAGTAGGAAGGGAACACTGCATGTTAGAGATCACAGGCCATTTCCATGGTGTGATGTCGATAACGTTCATATAATGTGTAGGAAAGACAGAGATGACCATACTGATTGAACAAAACAGCAGTAGTTTTTAAAGTACAGTTTATGTAATGGGTAGATGTTTTTAACTTTGTGTTAATGACTAGGTTTTCCAGAAATGAATTGATGCCTATTTCATATTGCTATTTTATTCTATGTTAAAAATTTAGGTACATTATGCTTAATACCTGAATGTGTACACTTTCTGAAAGTATGGGTATGATTCAATGAAATCACTCTGCTGTTGGTTCTAGAGAAGGCAAAGAAACTTCAGTTTTCACAATTAAAGAAAAGGAAGGAAGGTTGAAGTAAAATCCTATTTCTGTTGACACTTCGCACTTGGCATGTTTTATGTGTCGACAGCATGGATCGGCTATGAGGATAAATGGCTTCATGACTTAATTACATTTCTTCACAGGAGATAAGTGATAAGTTTGTGTATCATGTGTGGTAGTATGTGTAAACGGCAGTGCAAAAAGAGAGGAAATAGCACCCATTGATATTAAAATGGCATGAAAATATGCCAAAGTAATTTGTCAATTAGGATATTTCCTGAATGCTTAAAAATTGTCCTTTCTATTAATCATGTCATTGAATACAAGATACAACAGCTATGTTGTAAATAAAAACGTCAAAAAATGCTGCTTCTGTTCTTATAGTCAGTACCCAGGTGGCACCGGCCATGCCTAGGTCACTAAAACAAACCTTCAAAATGTTTGCTGAATATGTAGCTATGAAATTGTAAGGAAGCTGCAGGACCAGGTATTTTGAGGATCAACTTTTGGCCACAGATGTCATACATATACACTTTTAGATTTGAGAGATAATAAAATTACAAGCGTACATGTTATCAAAACAACAAAGAAGGTTTCAGTCCAGGGCCAGTTGCTTTGTGCACTAAGATCCAATTATTGAGACAATGAAGTTTGCTTGTCAGAACTGAAGAAGCTGACACAAGTCCTCAGATCCATCTCCCTGCCTAGCAGAGATCATGGGCTTTTAAAGGAGGGCCCAGGCACTGGGGCAGGTCGAGGGTGATGGCCAGCTTTGGCATCAGAAAGTCTTCCCCAAGACTTTCAGATCTCAACTCCTTTGTCTTATAGAAAATCCACAAGATTCACCTTTTCAGGGAAACAATTCAAGAGGTCAGGTAGGCAATTAAGGGAGAGGATTGTAAGTAAAAAAGCATACAGGAGAGGTCTGGTGTACTGTCTACTAAGGTTCCCTCAATGGTAACAGCATGTATAACCACCAAGAAAATGACATGGGTGCATTCCACATAGCTTATTCAAATTTTACCAGTTTTGCATGTATTAATTGCTGTGTTTGTCTGTGTGTACATGTTTAGTTCTATGCAATTTCTTTACATGTGTAGATCCACAACAGCAACATCATGGTAAAGATTCAGAATTATCCCATCACCAGAAGGCAGCCTTGTGCGATCTCTCTATCTTCACTCCCACCCCTCTCTACCCCATCCCTAATCCCTGGAAACCACTAATGTATTCTCCATCTTTACAACCATGTTGTTTCAAGAATGCTGTAGAACTAGAAACAAAGAGTATGTAAACTTTGGGGATTGGTTATTAAATCTCTTGACATCTACCCAAGTTATTAGGCACAACAATAGCTCAATTTTTACTGTTGAGTAGCATTCTATGACATAGATGTACTATGGTTTGTTTAACCATTGCTATTACTATTGAAGGATATTTAGGCTGTTTACAATTGGGGGCTATGTAGACTAGAGAAAACACTACCATTCATGTACAGGTTTTTGTGCAGATAGATAAGTTTTCTTTTCTCTGGAAGAAATTCCCAACAGTGTAATTACTGGATGCAGAAATAAGTGTGTATTTGCTTTTATGAGTGCTATCCTACTTTCCAAAACGGCTGTACCATTTTACATTCCCACCAGCAGTATATAAGAGGTCCTGGTTTTCTGCAACAGGAGATAGTTAGTGAATGTACTATGTAAAAGTTTATAAGAGGTGAAAATGGGAATCTTGGCTCAGCCCCTGTAGTTCAGCAGCTAGGGTGCCAGCCATATACAACAGAGCTGGCAGATTCGAACCCAGCCCAGGCCTGCCAAATGACAATGACAACTACACCCACCCCCCCCAAAAATAGCTGGCTGTTGTGGTGGGTGACTGTAGTGCTAATTACTTGAGAGGCTGAGGCAAGAGAATTGTTTAGGCCCAAGAATTTGAGGTTGCTGTGATGCCACGGCACTCTACCGAGGGTGACATAGTGAGACTGTCTCAAAAAAAAAAAAAGAAAGAAAGAAAATAGGAATTTTCTTTTATTTTATGAGATTAGCATATATTTCACACCCAAACCTGGCTGTGAGATGCTAAGCTGGTTCTCTCAAATTTAAGAAATTAAAAAGCCCTGATTTATAGCAACTGCCTATTTGCAGTGTGTAGCTATCCCCACCATGGCTTTCAAACTACCCACATGACTTCACTGAAAGCAAATTTAGGAAGAAATACACAAAACACACAAGCTACTTCCAGCACAAGGCTGCACATATACACATATGCACACACATACACATATGCATATGCGTGGTTTTTGTCTGCCGTACATGTTTCAGATACTTTTTAGTGCCTAGTTTTGTCTTTGTTCGTAATAGCATTTTAATATATTCAGTGTGATATAATTGAATTGATCACATTTTCTGCTCAAAATCTTTCCTTTTTTGTCTGATTTAAAGTCACTAGTAAAATATTTTATTTCTTAGTAGAATCCATGTGCTATTCTTTCATGGGTAGAGATAGCTCAGCAGTGAAGACAAAATGATTAAAATTCTGTGACCAAACTTAGAGTGGTCATTTTCCATGAAGAGTACTGGCCAGTGCATGTGAAATATGTTACTGATTACAAGATCCTGCTAAGTAAGCAGGACTGCAAATGCTGAAAAGGGTAAGGATTTCCTATTCACTTTGCCCCGAACATGTTTTATGCATAAAGAAAAGTTTGATTGATGAGCTTTAGAATTGTTACAGGAAATGTTTGGGGCAGATACAGACAACAAAATTGATAGTATCCAATAGACTGGATTCGTGTGAGCAGATTTATTATCCTGGTTTTTCATTCCCAATGCCCTGTCTTATTTTGTTATCACAAACATTAAATGGACATATTTAAAATGTTATAGGAAACAGATAATTTTGATATGGCAATATTAGCTGTTAGAAACTCAAGGTTTGTATACAGATTATACACATGGAACTATTTTGGGCTTCTTTTAATTCTTTTCCAGATAAAGATCATTCCACTGTTTCTCCTACTCTGCTACCTTGAGGGCTCTGTACAGCCAACTTCTGCTCTAATTATTTAAGAATCAACTAAATTATTTTCTTTTCCAAATGAGCTTTTAAGCAGTTTAAGTTCAATTTGGATATGTAGAGTTAGTAGAATTTATCTGAGGTCTAAGCAGGGACTGATTTGTTAAAAGGCAGAATCAATATCATAAAAGTCTCTAAGTTTTTTCAAAGAACAGACACAACTTTATCCACTTTGCTATGTGAGTACTGTTTGTATTTATACTTCAGCACACTCACTGTGCATTAAATTTTTTTGGTCTGCTCTGGTGGCTTCATCAGTTTCATAATTTAAATACACACATTTATTTATTTGGTGTAACTGACTCAGACATATTTCTCTGGCCTTATCAAAATTTTATCTCCACCAAACACTAAGCACATATTCAACTGCCCGGGCAGTACCTTCCTTGTATGTCGGCTAGGCTTCTCAACATTAATCTTCCTCAAACTGAGTTTCTGACTCCTCCTGCCCCCTTCTTAAACCTGCAGCTCCCTTGATCTTTTTGACTGAGCAGCAGTGATCCCATTATCTTAGTTGTCCAGGCAAAATGTGGCATCGTTCTTTATATTACTTTTTCTGACATCACACTCCCATCTGTAAGAAGAATCCTATCCCTTCTGCCATTACATTATGTCTAGAGCCAAACAGTTTTACCACCTTTGTTGGTGCCATCCTGGCCCAAGCAACCATCAGATAAATGATGTCTGAATTATTCCTCTCATTTCTCAGCTATGTCTGGAGTTTGGTGGTGTTTTGAGAGGTAAGGATATAAAGTAATGCTGACTGGAGGTACTAACGTACCTGGAAGTTATGCTGGTTGTATCTTCAGAATACTAAATTGAACAGGGAAGTGGTATCATGATTCTCCTTAAATACTGCAAAGAGCTGTTCTATTTTAGCAAATTGGGTGTCATTTCTGTGGCTTTACAGTCAGTGCAAAGACCTTGAAGTGATAGTAACAGGGTATATTTCTGTTTAATGTGAGGAAAATATTACTTAGACTTAAAAAGTTTTCAGGAAAAAGAGGGGATATTTAATGAAGTAGTGGGCAAATGGTAACCAAAAGTTTTTAAATTAAAATTGAGTGTCCCTCTTTTGTAGGGATATGGTTAATTAAAGCCTATATATGTCTAATTGATAGTTAAAAAGGGATATATTAAATTATAGTATCTGTTCAGAATAGGTACTAAAAACATTCAAAAGAATAAAGAAATAGTATAGTGGAGTATACATAATAAATTACCAACAAATACATTAAGTTTAATAAGTTAAAAATTATAACATGCCACAGCATTCAAAAGACCATGGAGACACTGTCTCCATTGTGTATGGAGGCTTAATTGTTCAACTTCACACAATTCTGTACTTGCAGATCATAAATTCTGCCATATGCTTTTGGAGCTAAATTATTCAAATTTCTTTGCACATACTTCATGCAAGCAATAACCTTATAAGTCCCTGAGCCCCAGCATTATATTCACAGTGTAGTATGTTCTAGAAAACGTCATTAGCACACTTATACAAAACAGACTAAAACTCTGTTTGCCTTTATGCTCAGGAAAATATGCCATGGAATTCACTATTTTATTTTTTACCTTTCTTAAACAGAGGAATTTACATAACAGCTGGTGAAATCCAGTGACCCAGATTCATTAGGGATTCTCCGTAGTCCCTGGGAAATATGTGTAGCAGAAATAACCACTGTGCTTGTGTACACCTGTTTTCACAGAATTTGAAAGCTTTAGAATGATGAAAATCAAATTTTTTTACCTAACACTGTTTGGTAAAGTGGCTAAAAAATCTCTTAAGCCTAGATATTAGTTGATATTAAGTTTCTATCAGTAAAATTATTCTGATAAATTATTTATTCAATAGTCAACCTTGATTCCTTTTTTTGTACCGGCATTTCCAAGCAGGTCAGATAACTGTTTAGAACAGAAGCATTAGTTCAAACCATTTACTACAAAGTACCTCCTTGGCCTCACTTAAGAACAACTTGATTCTTTCCAACCCCTGTGTAGTGGTATCGTGAAGGTCTATGACCAATTCACTTTACCAAAATCACCGCTGATGAGTTTCTCTTAGTGTTCCCCGTAGTAGGTAAGGGACAGGTCATCTTCTTTGCTAGCTATTTATCTTTATTTGATTTGATCTTTTTTCTTTCATAATTTAACTTTATCTTCTTCTCACATCTTTAGTTTTTATAAATTTCATAATACTCTGTAGTCTTTCAATTAAAACAAGTGAATTTCACTTTTAACTGAGAATTTTACAATTGTTGAAAAATATGATATTCTTGGGTACTGTCAAATAGTTTTTATAATTAGCAATGTTTCTTATGGGCTGGTGACTTGGTGCATGCTTAAACAATACTCTCACAAGCATTCATGCTCTCAGGTATGTACCATTCAACTCAACAAGCACCTATAGCACAGCCATTAATGAGACGCTCCCAGATAATATGTGATTGAAAGTATTTGAAAGTTCATTGGACATTAGAAGATTGTAAAGCGCCATTGTTACTTCTAGGCTTTGACAAATCTTAACAAAGTCTAAAGAAACATATTGAAGAAGCATCGTGTTTTAGGGAGAGCTCATCTCCCCGGTGATTATGTTAGTAAAGAAATTAAGGACAGCCTTGTATCATTACAATGATCATTAATCTTTTTCAGAGATGCATCCAAGCCACTGAGCTCCCAAGAGTTAAAAACAGGTCTTTCTGGTACTGGTACCTTTTCCTTTGCTATCTTGTCCTGTCTGGCTAGAGATGTAGGAAAAAAATCCAGAAATTGGTGGAGTGGAACAGACACACAATAATACCACGTCAACATTTATTTATAGCCTGCCAGTTAAGATGGACAATATCAGAAAAAACTAGAGGATTTTCAAAACAGTGCTTGCAAAGGATCCCATGGTGAGGTGGTACATCTCACTTGTCAAGCTAGAAATGGAGACAGTACAATCCATATCTGTGATTATCTGCTTGGGTACACCGTCCGTTTTCCCAGATCCCACATTAATCATTTATTTCTACTTGCCTGCTATGAATTATTACTTCAGGGTGGAAAACACTGTCTTATTTATCTTTGGTATTTCCAGATTTCTATGGACAATATCAGTTTCAATAGATACTAATTATTGTAAATATAATGAGTCCTACTTTATGACTAGGGTGTTTTGTAAAATGGGATTATTTAGTGATTTGGAATCTGGAGTGAATTTGCCCATGTGGGCAATGCTATGAAGGCACATTAGATCTTATGAATAATGGTGAAACTGCATCTAATTCATAATGTACCAAAGTTGTACTTGTAGAGGTAACATTTCTTTGTGCTAATTAACATTTATAACTTTGTTCTCACAGGAATCAGACTTTTCCACATATCTATCCAACTGTCTATTCATTAATTCGTTAAAAAAAATTGAACCAGTAAATGACAAATATCAGGTATTGGGATTTAATAGTGCTAATAACACTATTCCTGTTTCTCAAAAACACACAGTCTAGCACAAATAACTGACAAAGTGCTAGGTAAAGACGCACAATGTTATATCCCCTTTCACTGCACAGTGAAGTAGGCCCTCAGCAAGAGCAGGGCAGGAGGCAGGTGCATCAGCGATAAGGGCTGTTACAATGATTCAGAGG
This sequence comes from Galagoides demidoff, assembly GCA_963574575.1. Classification (NCBI taxonomy): domain Eukaryota; kingdom Metazoa; phylum Chordata; class Mammalia; order Primates; family Galagidae; genus Galagoides; species Galagoides demidoff. The sequence goes on from CAUYQV010178096.1 coordinate 13,111, forward strand.
CGATATGGCGTTGGTAGAAGAGATAAAAATCAGAACATGTTAAGGGTAGAAAGGAGTCCAAGACAGCACACAGGGTTTGGGTTGAGCAACTACTGGACAGTGGATTGAGAAGAGAGTCCAGCTGCACTGGGTCCATGGTTGGGACAGCCACTTAAAGTGCCTGTCCTCATTGTGATCAAGTCTTTCCTGAAGATTTACTAACCCTCTGATTTGCCAGTTTTGTTAATTTATGCAGCCAAGTATTAAATGATGATGGGATGAAATTCAGAATCATTATCAGGTTGAGATCACTGCATTAGTTTTAATGTATTATCTTCTCCCTAACCTAAGAAAAACCCAGCATCCATCGCAGGCATCTGCTCAGAGAGTTTAACAATGTCTCCACTTATTAACTGTCAAAGCAGTGGGGTGGATCGGCTCAGCTAATGAAGCAATAGGCAGCGTTCACCGCCAGAATACCAAGGATGTGTATAATTTGAGCCATGAAAAACCTGATATTTAAGAACGATTTTGCTGTTGCCCATTTTCCTGCATTGTTTCTTCCTCATAATTTATTGCAAGTAGCCAACCTGAACACGTGACATTTTATACTAAATGATTATAACCTATTTACTTAATCAGTTTTCAAATAAATGGTACACAACTCTCTTCAGGTGCAAATTTACATTTATCTTCTCAGGATTTTTGGCAGAGCAGAGCATCTTAGGTGACATAAACATCCATCTATTGTATTATCCTCATATGTACAGAGATTTAATAACAATTTCTGCTTTACTGTTTTGTAAGATCGGGCTTACTCTTTCCGGTGGACATTCTCTAATGTCCTCTCCTCAAATCTGACTTTCAGTGCAAATTCCATAGCTTTTGCTTGTTTAATGATCAGACGCTTCATGCAGTTTTATTTCAGGTGTTACTCTTTGGGTAATATGTTTCTATTTTTATCTTTCAGAGTCTGAATAACATTCAGCCCCTTGCAGATTTGACATGTGACTTGCTCAAACATACAACTCCTTCACTTCCTGTTATATTTCATCTCTCCCACTGTCACTCCAATCCTTGCAGCTCTTTGAGGTGGATTTCTTTTATTCATTTTCACATTTTTCTGTTAAGTACTTTGTCAGTCAGAACATGAGTCACCGAATTTGTTTATACAACTCAGTATAATTTCGAAAGTATTGTATGCTTCTAACTCTTATCCTTTTATTAATGTTGTTTCCTGGTTACCTCATTTATCATTTATATTTGACAGTTCTCTAAAAGAGAACCATTTTTTCCTGCATTTATTGTCACTTTTTTCCAAACATTGTCAGTTTGAATTAGTTCGTAAGACTCAGAGAAGCTTACCATTTGTTTACAAGAACAACAACAACAAAAAAATCAAATGAACTGATTTTATTGAATTCTGAGAAAAGAATAATAGCAATTTAAGAGAAATAATTTGTGATGTGTTCATTCTCTACCTTTTAAAGACAGGGTTCAATTTCAATGATCAAACTTTTTACACAGAGAATCCATTAAAAGCACTTACAGTTATTGCTTTTCAAAAAGCAAAGACAACAACGACAGATAAGTATTTTTAACTGTCTGAAATTGCTAAAGTAAGGAGGAAAATGTTTTCAATATGGCTAGGAATTAATGACAATTGGGACATGGGTCACCAGTGTTAACTGAAGCATTCCTCCGACCTCCACTGCTGGTTACTGACCACATTTAACTAGGCAAGCCTGTCTATTTTGATCTCATACAATAGGAAAAAAAGTCTAATTAACAATTTAATTAAAGTACAGTTGTATTTGTAAGTCCATGTTTGCCCTATTTCAAATTAAAGATATTTTCTTGTCATTACTAAAATGAATTCTACTAGTGAGTTCAACATGGCAATTAGGTCGGGGAACACAATTTTTTATGATCTGCACAGCTTACATGAGTAGTCTCAATTATCATTACCTAAAAATAGGAGAAGCCCATTTTGCGCTAAGGCTTGCTTCGTTTTCATGAAGGAAAGCATGAGAGCGTTTCCTGGCAGAGCCCAGTCGGTAGTACCTTCTCCTACCCCCAGAATGTTTGCGTCTCCACTTCATCCAGTACTAACTGCACAACCTGAAACAATATTGTTAATTTTGTGGCTTTTTCATAATTAACTTTTTGGAATTATGTTTTTATCCATAAAATATAATAATTACCACTTTTAACACAAAAGATTTTTAGAAACAATTATATAAGATCACATCTACCTTCAAAGCTCTTATTCTAGGTCAAGTTCAAAAACTTAATTGTCAGACTTTATATGTGAGAAGCCTATCCATTTTTACATTAATGTTGTATTTATTCTAACCTGTCCCCCAAATAAACCCTCATTCAAGTATGATAGGCAGCAATTATATTCTATGTTAACAATTCAATTCAAGTGCTGGGCTGGGTTTTCTCAATCTCTTTGAAATTGAGGAATCAATATTCACCCATATTAGTAAAAGAGATACATATTAGTAAGATAGATACAATTGCCTTCTGAATAAGATACATGCTTATTCAGAATTCATATTTTTAAAAATATATATATTTTGTCATTTAAATGGAGGGAAAAGGGAGGGGAGGAATGGGTGGAGGGAGGGGGATTGGAGGGACCATTTTTGAGGTCTATCTTACAGGGGTACAAGTGAAACTCTCTAAGAGTAGAATCAGAACATTTTAAAACTATAACTGAGAAAATGATATGAAGGTTGTGTTGATCAGTTTGATGGAAGTATTTCGGATTGCATATGAAAAGCCCACACTGTACCCCTGAAGTGTATTAATGTACATAGTTACCATTCAATAAAAAAAAATCAACACATTATACCCCATAAATGCATTAATGTAACTAGTTATGATTTAATAAAAAATAATTTGTTAAGAGAAAAAAAAGGAAAAAAAATCTCTTACCAATTAACAAATAAGAACAATAGAGAATAAGGTAATGAAAACTTGACATATATGTGAAAGTGATAGAAATGAGGCAAGATTTGGCTTAGTACCCCGTAGCACAATGGTTATGGTGACAGCCACATGCACTGAAGGTGCTGAGTTCAAACCCAGCTTGGGCTAGCTAAACAACAGCCAAAAACGGCTTAGGTAAGAGAATCACTTGAGCCCAAGAGTTTGAGGTTGCTGTGACAACTGATGCCCCAGCTCTCTAC
>CAUYQV010178098.1:0-19210 GCA_963574575.1 Galagoides demidoff
CCCAGCTACTTGGGAGGCAGAGGCAGGAGACTCGCTTGAGCCCAGGAGTTGGAGGTTGCTATGAGCTGTGATGCCATGGCACTCTACCCAGGGGGATAGCTTGAGGCTCCGTCTCAAAAAAAAAAAAAAAAAAAAGAAATATTATTGTTCTTTTTGTTTTCCTCCCAATCATTTAAAATGTAAAAACCATTCTTAGCTTGCGGATCTTGTAAAAACAGTCAACGGGGCTGTGAAGCTTGCTAACCCCTAGGCCAGAGGGTACCTGAGACGGATCTGGGCCCTGAGAAGGGATATGAAAGGCCATCAGACAGCAAATCATATAACCAACAGCCAACAGCCACGCCCCTCCCCTGGGTTCACCAAAGACCTTTCTGATTATCTTCTCTTTGTAACTTGCTCTTAGGGACAGAAGTGGACTGAGGAGTACACATGTATCCAGCCTCTCAGAAGTTCTGTTTCTCATGGTAAATTGCTAAGCCAGCATTCTGAGGATAATTTGACTTCCCATGTAGCTTGCCTACTGGGAGAAATGCTATTCTGCCAAGACAAACATCCGCTTCACTTGAGTAGCTTTTCTTATTATAAATTAATAAATTGGCATCAGGGTGTGTATATAAATATCAGTCCCTGTGAGCTTGGTGAATGTGAGTCTGTCACAGAGAGATGAATCTCCTTAGCATCCAGCTTCCCAAAGCAAATTCCTGTGTCGCCAAGGCTGGTGGGTAGGCCCATGGTACTTTCACAAGGTAGATGCCACTTTGGAAGGCCTCGGGGCAGCCAGCTGGATTGCTGATGAGCCTCCGTGCTGAGCTCTGCAACCTGCCTTCTCATGGGTAAGAGCTGGCTGGGAGTTGATGACTGGTGGGCAAGTGGGTGGGTGGATGGAGGGGTGGGTGAGCGAGGGCACAGATGATGGCAGGGATGCTGGGGGTGGAAGGATGGATCGATGAGTGGATGCAATCAGCAGGTTTGTGCCCACTGGCAAGAGTGGCCTAGGTGGGCACTGCAGGCAACAAGACAGCCATGTATCCCCTGAGTGAGAAAGGAAGAGCCAAGAATTAACATGTGTTGAGCACCTACTATGTGCCAGCTTAGAGGCAGAAGGCTGACTGCCCGCTCCCTTACCCTGTCTACTCTCCCAGCTCTCATGACCTTGGATACATGAGCTGGACCTTCATGGACCTCGCTCAGGTCCTTTCTTGCTCACTTATTAATTAAAAGATAATTCTTTTATGTTACTGGGTCTTACAGGAGCCAGAGGTCTCTTCTGACACCATTTCATGAGCTCTAGCCTCACTTAATTGCAGTAGGTACAAAGTGGTTTTGCCCCAAACCTCAGGAAACATTGTGTAGCAATTTAGCCTTCCAGAACGGGTCCCACCCTACTCGCTGGCCCCCTCCCCCTTCCCTTCTTTACAGTAGTGCTGTCTTCACTCCTGCCTTTGGCCCACAATGGGTCAGGCTCGGACTCCTTCGCATTGTCAGATCCTAGAGTCCTTTCCTCCAGGAAGCCCTCCTAATTGCTCCCAACTGAGCCCAGGCTCCAACACTCAGTGCTTACCGCCTAGGAGCCTGGAGCTTCATCCTTTCATACAGAGAGACACAGCAGCTGTGGGGTGTGTTTGTGTTGGGGAGGTTTCTGAGGTTCCTGCCTCCCTCTCCCTTTGGAGCTGAGCTGGGATGAGCTCCCATAGGTGCTGAGCAGTGACGAGCGCAGGGCTGATGGCTCTATCTTAAATGAGAAGCCATTTAATTTTCCCAGTGAAGCTTCCTTCACTGGATGCGCTGAGGGAGCACGGCTGGCCGATTGGAGGAGGGAACCGCCAGAAAATCGACACCGAGCCTGGCTATTATTACTTATTGTTGTTGTTAATTTAGCCCCTGCTTGGCTTCTGATAGGCTCCAAGATGACTAAATAAACCCAGGAATCAACTCCCTGCTCTCCAAACTGGATCTTCAGTGAGGGAGAGCTCAGTCTGCCGCATAAATTAGCGGAAGCCAGAGTGTAAAAATATGATTCTGTGAACAAACAAAAGCCTCCAGTCATGAGACCAGCAGCGGCTGAGCTGCTCCCACTGCAGTCAGCTCTGTTTCCAAGCAATTAAAAGGCAGAGGGAGAACAGCACAGCAGGTCCCCCAGCGAGGCTGAGAGGGAGGCAGGCAGAGGAGGCCACCCCTTAAGACCCCACAGTAGCCCTTGAGCCCTGAGAGCTGGTGCTGGGCTGGCGCCAGACTGCTGGGAGACCCCCAGGCATGGCTTTTTACTCTTGGCCTCAGTTTGTTCATCTTTAAAATGAGCCTGATAACGCCTAGAAGCTTTCTCACAAATCTGTCATAAAGAAGGGACAAAACAAAAGGTGGAGAAAGGGTCTGAGGAAAGGTAGACGAGTGTAAGGGGTGTTTGCAGCAGGTCAAGAAGCTGCCAGGAAGGTGAGTCCTGCCACTGCCAGAGACCTCTCCACCCACAGCCATGCCCTTTCTTTCTTTCTTCTTTTATTTTTTGAGACACAGTCTCACTCTGTTGCCCAGGCTAGAGCCTGTGACACCAGCCTAGCTTGCAGTAACCTCAAACTCCTGAGCTCAAGTGATCCTTCCACCTCAGCCTCCCAGAATGCTAGGACTATAGGTATGAGCTATGGCACCTGACCTGCCCATGCCCTTTTGACAGATGTTAAAAATGAGGATCAAGGAGGTTGGGCCTGGTCCAAGGCCCCATTTGTCAGACACAGAAGCCAGAGGTCTTCCCACTCGTACTTGGAGTTAGAGTGCTGCTTGGTAAACCAGAACCAGGTGACTGAGGCTGGTGAGTCCTGTGGGCTAAGCTGGTGGATGACAGTGTTGGTGGCTTGGGCCTGGAACACCTTGCCCAGGCTGATCTTCTTGGTGATAGACAGGGCAACCCACAGCCCAGCACCTGCCAGGATGGTTTAGAATAAAACTACGCTCAGCCATCGGTTCTCTGGCCTCTCTTACAGGAAGAGATTCTGGCTACTCAGATCTCAGGAGGGAATATGAGCACTCCCTTTGCTAAGCATTGGGGACCCTGGAATGGCAAAACACAGTCCCTTGCTTCCAAAGGGATCCCAGTCTGGTGACAGACCTATCAGCAACCTTCAGGATTGGCCTTGGATGGATGGTGCATCCCTGCCTAAAATGCCAATTCAGGGATTCTAGAAATGACAGAGCACTGAGCCAATACTCACTGCACACCAACTAGAGGCCTGGTGCTCACTGTGCACAATCAATCCCTCCTGCCCCAAGGAGCTTCCTCTCTGTGTGGCAGTGAGCAAAGGCCACCCCCCACAACCTGGAGTGGAGTGGGGGTGAACAGGCATTGAACAAAATGGATCACAAGACGCTGGACAGGGCTGAGTGCTGTGAGACAAAGAAAGTGGGGTTGGAGGGTGGGTTGATTTTAAATCAGGCAGTCTAATTTAACCCTCTAAATACCCCTCATTTGACAGTTGAGGAAACCAAAACTCAGAAAAGGTAAGTAACTTCTCACCCAAGGTCCTACAGTGAGGAAGAGAAGAGCTAGGATTTGAACCAAAATGGGGCACCTCTGCTTTAAACCATCAGGCAACCATCACTCCAAGTGACCCCACAGCAGACAGAAATCAATCTAGACAGAGGTTCCAGCAAGGAAGCTAATAAGCTGAAGAGTCCTGTTTACTCTGGAAATCCAGGAAGGCTTCTCTTAGGAGGTGGTAGTCTTTGAGGCTGGTAGGGAAGGGCTCTCTGCTACCCCCATCAGAAGAAGCTACATTGGCCCTGGTGGAGGGTGCTGGTAAAGGCCAGGGCTGCCCCCTGTTTCCCAGCCAGCCACTTTCTCTCGGCCAACCCCTGCTTTCCAGAGCTGACTTAGCTCAGAAACCAAGCAGAGGGAGGAGAAATCCCTTCCTATGCCAGTCTGTGCCAGGCCCACAGCCAGCCCAAGGCTGTGGCCTCTCCTGCTTGCCTGCAGATGGCAGAGGAACCACCAGCCCTGGATTCTGGGCATCAGCCTGTTGGCCCAGCAGAAAGGCTGCTGGGGAAAGTTTGGCTGAAAAATGTAGAGTGAGAGAATTGATTTTTTAAAAAAATCTACACAGTCGTAAACATAAACTGGAAGATGCATCTCTTCTTTTATGGGAGACAATCAAAAATACAATACGAGTTTATGGAGGGAATGTGTCTTTCTTACACAGGATATTTTCCCCCAAACACTTGGCAGCCTGAAGCCACTTCATTCCAGAGATAAGTAATCAAGTGGAAAAGGAAGGGGGGAGAGGGAACGTAGGGTTTTTCGAGCCAGAGGCCCAGCTCCTGTAAGGGCAGGGAAGGGGTGGTTTTCCTCCTCATTGCCTCTTACTCTGGAGATCTAGAGCAGTCTGAGATGAGCCCAGAGACCCACATTCAACCTTGGACAGCCAAGAGCCTAGGCTGATTTTTCAGTGCAGCTTCTCAGGGTGATTCTGTGCTAGGCCCTGTGTGGGAGCAGAGGACACAGACAAATGGCATCCTATCGTTGCCCTAAGGGGCCCACCAGCCAGTAGGGAAGAAAGATATTTAGACAACGGATGCTGACCATAAGCAAAATGAATTAGGAGCATGTAGATGTTTTCTCCTTCCTCTCTCCCTAAGTCTTTGCTTCTTCTCTCTCACCTGGACTCCAGGGCACCCAGCCAGGCACCGATCAGGAACTGCTCAATAGCACTTCCCCACTGGGTCCGTGAGGGAGGGCCTTCCATGGTAGCAGCAGTGCCCAGGATTTGGTTGCCAAGAACCAAATGTGTGTAAACCCCTGTAGTGGAAAGCACTTCCAGCTTGGCCACATTGGGGGCAGGCCGCCCAGCAAGCTCAGCCTCTTCCAGCACTTGCCAGTTTTTCTACTTCCTTCCTGGTGCCACTGGTGCCCCCTGGGCTGGTGGGTGAGTACAACCCAGGAGGCCAGAGGAGTGATCAGGAAACCTCTGGCTAATAAGGGATGGGAGCCAGTGACAAATATTCCCGCTTTCCACCTTTTAGCAAGAAGTCCCAAGAGATCCCAGGGGAGTAGAGTCCTACCCTCCATGGGGGCATCTCTGTTCCTGCCCCTTTATATCAGCTTTTCCTCCTTCCCCATTTCACTTCACCAGCTACCTCCTTCCTGCTTCCTGAAATCCTCTTCCAACACCTGCTTTCGAGGGAACCTACACAAGGAAACTAAGGAAGCCCCTACCACTGGCATACTGTCCACTATGCAGTACCTCTGGCCTGCCAAGGCCCCTGGAATGCTCAAGGCAGGTCTATTCTCATGGGAGAGAGGAGGGTCCAGTCCCATTTGGAGGGGACAGGGACAGTGGGACAGTCTCCTCTACTCCCGGGGGCTATCCCTCCCTCTTCTCCAGCTTGTCCAGACAGAGCCAGGCTTTGGAGCCTAATGAACTTGGGTGAGGGTTTGGTTCCACTACCATCCATATGACCTGGGACAAATTACTTCTTAGAACCTCATTTTCCTTGTCAGTTAAGTGAGAATAAAGATGCCCATGTTGAAGAGTTGTGAGAACTGGATGAGGTCGTGTCTGAATGCGGATGCACGATGCAAGTGAAAAACACGAACCACTGTTTGTATGAATTTCGTCTCCCTAGACAGACTGCCAATTCCTTGAAGGCGAGGCCTTTCTTTATTTTTTTCCTGTCTCCCCCACAGCCCCAGTGTGGAGCTAAGTACCTAGGGGACTGTCACAGGAAACTCCCTAGACAAAGAAGAGACTGGCCCTGGACCCTGGGCTCTTCTCAGACAGGTAACACTCTGAACAGCTGGATGGTGGGGGTCACTTTAAGTGTGCCCTGGACCGTGTGGAGCTGGACTGCCACTACGCTTGGTGCCAGCAAGAGGACAAACTGCCTTCCTAAGCAGGAGATGGAGGGAGGGGCAGGCAAGAACCTGGGAAAAGTGGCACTAGCTGACGCAGCCATCCCTACACTCCTGAAAAATCCACGATGACAGTGTTGGGGGCTTTCATCAGCCCCAAGCTCTGTTTGAGTAAAGAGAAAAATTGGCTTCTACTCCAAGCCCAACTGCATCCGACATCTGGCAGCTCAAAGTGAAGTGACTCATGCAATCCTCAGATACAAGGAAGTGAAGGGAGGAGGGGGAGAAGAAGAAAATCACACAGAGGGAGGGAGGGAGGGCAGGCAGGCGATGTGGCCCCAGGCAAAAGAATCAGCAGCCAGAGTGGAAACCAACAAAGGATGGTTTCATACCCAGGCAGCCGATGACAAAGAGTTACATAGCTTTTGTTTTGCTCACCCAGCTTTAGGCCTGGTGATAGGACCTCTGTCACCAGGAACTGCTAACCTAAGGAGACACAGATTCTGACCAGCCCAGGCAGGATACGAAGTGACTTTGCAGGTAGTAAGCAGCCTGTCACTGGAGGCAAGTGAAGGTGGGTGAGGCCCTGGTAGGGGTGGGTTAAAAACACTGGCCTAATAACCTCATGTACTTATTTGACTTGAGATGGGCCTGGGGAGGGACTGACGCTGGGGGGAAGGGTGGACAAAGTCCTGGAGACTAGGGAGCCCACAAGTCTGGTTGTATGACCTAGGGGCAAAAGCCTCCCTTTGTCCATGCAGGTAACAAGACTAGGCAGGACAGAAGGGAGGAATCTTCCTTCAGCTTCCCCTGGGGCTAGGGTTTGGCAGGCTTCTCTTCTCAGGGTGTTTACTCTTAGAGTTGCGGAGAGGCAGGAGGGGCAGCCTGCTGCAGGCTCCTCCCCTTGGAGAGCTCAAGGCATGGCAGGGAGGAGCAGCAGGCTTGGGTCCAGGGGTTCGGTCCAATCCTGGATAAAGGTTCAGCCAATATGAGGGAAGTCTGAGGGACAGAAGGAAGGGACAGAAAGCAAGAAAGGGGGGTATCATTTGGAGGGAGTGGAGAGCACCTGTTGGGCAAAGCTATGAATGACAATGGGGAAGAGATCGCCCTGGCGGTGGGGGTGGGGGTGGGGGTGGGGGCCCATGAGGACAGCCTCTGACTTTTCTGGGCCTTAGCCTATGCCTTCTTGGGGATCTATCTTTTCAGTGTTCCACCTGGATGGTTGGAAACATCAGACACTGTTTCCTGCTGTTCCCCTAGAAGGGCCACACACTAGGAGCATGGACTCAGCAGTAAGATTCCAGGGTTGTGTACCTGATCAGGGCAAGTGAGGGGGCCTCCCCCACATCTGAGTCCTCATCTATAAAATGGGCTAATGATAGTACCTGCTCTGAGCAGTGAATGGGGTAATATATTCCAGGTGCCAAGTGTGGCACCTGGCATATCATGGGGGTTCAATGTCACTTAAGTTCATTATTCAAATGTTACTATTGTGAGAACCCAGGCCCCTCCCTCTCTCCACTTGTCTCCACAGGCTTTGGAGGCCTGTGAAAGTGCAGAATGCACAGTTGAGGAGTACATCATAAATGTGCTTTTGGTTACTTTATTAATCCCTCATGTCCCATTGACTCCCAGGGAGCCTGAAGGAAAGGGATGCAGGACGATAAATTTTGATGGTATGGAGTGCAGAGCTTGAGGCATCCCAGAGGAGCCCCTGGAGATCTGGAGTGCCTGGTAAACCCTGGCATGTGGGCCCTGCGAAGAACGAAGCAGCTTGGCCCACACTGGGTCTCATTCAGTGCTGGGGAGACTGAGAGAATGACCCTGAGAGACAGGCAGATCCCGGCTACTACTTAGGCTCCCCAGCCTCTGGCTTCTCCACTATGCTCTAGGCTGTTCCTCTGAACTGGCTCAGAACCCCAGGACCCTTGTGTACCTCACTGCTGACCCAGACTGGTGATAGAAAAGTGAGGGGGTCTGTGAGGGAGGGGACCAGGCCAAGAGGGGCTAGAACCACACCTCTGGAGAAAGAATATCCCCCGGGACCAGTATTCTGGCTTTGGGATGTTTCTCTCCTGAGATCCCCAGGTGTGCATGGGGGAGCTGCTCTGTAAACCTCTGCTGAGTGAATGAGCACAGAGAATGGAAGCCAGAGTTGGGTTATTTGGGCAGAGCTTGTCCATGGGACACTACCCCAGATCCCCAGGGAAGCCCATCTCCCCAAGTCCTCCCACTTCCTGAGCCTCTGCCCCACCCTGACCCCAGCCCCTATCCCTGCCTGCCCTGTCCACCACAGCAGAATTTCAGCAAGCCTAGGGAGGGAGGCCAACTACAGGCTTTCTGTTGTCACTGGCTGTCAGGTCTCAGGTAACAGCTCCTGTGGAGAACCAGCTGTTTTAGCTGAAGAGTTTGCAAATGCAGTCTGGGAGGGGGTGTGCAGAACAGAGGGCAGACAGAACGCTCAGTCTGGCTCCTTCCATGAACCCGCCCCCTGCTCCCCAAACAGGCTATTGGTGCCTACATAGGATCCTCCCACACCCAGTGGGCTCCTCCATCCATCTCTGGCCCCCTCCTGGCCAGCAGTTCCTCATCCTAGCTACACTCCTACCAAGCCCAGCTCACTCCTGGGCTAGAAGGGGAAACTGAGGCCCAGATCAGGCACATGCTTTACTCCAAATAATGGGTCACCTGTGGAGTGGGGTGCAAGTGGGTGAGGTGTAGCGAGCTATCTCTACAGGGCCTATGCCTCCCTGGGAATAACTCTGGTCTCCCAGGATGGCCCCCAAGGCCTCCTACCCTCTAAAGCTCCTGCTGGGCCTCTTCTAGTCCCTTCTCCAGCAGAGGGCTCTCATTGGCCTACTGAAGCTTGTTTCCTTGTCCTGTCAGGACTCTCTGTAGAGCCATAATGAGACATTGATAAATGGGGCTTTTCTCATGGCTCTCCCCAGAGGACAGGCCAAAGTACAGGCCTCTGGCCACCAAGGTGGCAGGCCCAGGGCCCGAGGTGTAACTGCTCTGCTATGCCATTCCTGAGGTAATTGGCTAGAGTGCCCAGCCAGGCTCAGGCTGCCCTCTGGTCCCCTCCTCTGCTGGCTCCATGCCTGGTCCAGCAGGGGCTGAGCATCACTAACTGGGTCACCCCCCACTCCCACCCCCACCATCACACCTCCACCAGAGATAGCGTTTCAGCTGCAATTAAGAATTTCTAGTTGCAATTAAAAATTAATTGGAAACCGTGGGTTGTTTATATCTCTCTGACCTCTGTCACTGGTGGGGGTGGAGGGAAGGACAGGTGAGAGGAGGAGGAGGACTTTTCAGAGCCATGGGAGGATGGGGCCCTCGGAACTGGCCTGGGTTGCATCAGAACAGATTTCTCCTTGAGGCTAGAAGGAATAACGTCAACCAGCTGGCCTCAAATGCCACAGTCTCTGAATTCTGTGAGAGCCCCAGAGCATGGGGCTCTGTGAGCAGGAGAAGAGGGAGAGTAGAAGAAATGCTTGCAGGAGAACCACTGGCATGGAGGGAAAGGTCAGGGTGTCCGAGTACATGGTTGCTTCCCCCTCTTTACAGAGGTACTGACAGCTAGGAGTGTGGGCAAGGACTTGGGACCAGCTTCCTCAGAGCCTCATGGAGCTGCACCTACTGGGTGGGAGGTATGGAGACCTCTGGGATCTTGGTGTCAGAAATGGTCCACACTGTCTCTGGCCCCAGGTGCTATTGGCCAGGCCCAGCAGGCAAGGCTTTCTCTGACATTCTTAGACCACCAGGGCTTCGTCTGACCATGACCTCTGTGTTTTCAGGTGAGGGTATTTCTCCTACTTAGACCCCCATGGACACAGGGACCAAAGTCCCCTTAACACTGTCATCTCAGCCTCTGCCTTCATGTGACCTCTGTCGTGTCTATATGTCTTCTCAAGGCTTGCTGCCCACAGCTGGTCCTTCTGTTCTAGTGTTCCTTCCTCTTTCCAGAAACCATCTCTAATTCCCATAGGCCACCAGCTCCTCTGGGATCCAGACCTGGCTGTGGACCTAAATACTATCACATCTATGTTGGTAATAAACCAGTCTGTGAGGACCTAGGACTTGGTGAGGGCAGATCCTAGGTTCTTTTCTACTCCATGCTACCAAAATCTGATTTAACAGCAGTAACATCAAAAGGGCTGTCAGTAAAACAAATTCTATATATCAGATCATGGATCTCCACCCCATGGAACAGGGAGTGATGGTAACTGAAGCCTAGGGTGTCAGACCAAAGAAATAGTTGAGTCTCCTCTCTTGGAGAATGCCTACTCCACCCCCAAAATTGTGTGCAAAATAGCGTGTGCATGTGTGTGTGCACATGTGCCCATGACTGCTTCACGTTTATGTGCTCACAGAGTGTGATCCCATCTCTTGTCACATTCTCAAAGAAGTCAGTGCATTCAGCTGCTAATAACAGAAAGCCAAGTATAGTTAGTGGCTTCAGAGAATTAGAGATTAATTCTCTCTCAAAAAAGAAGTCTGGAGTTAAGTAATCCAAGATGGTATAGCAGCTTGCTGACTATTAGAAATCACATTTTTGTATCTTTTGGTCCTTAGTATATAGCTTTCATCCTTAAGAGCCTGAGATGGCAGCCAGAGCTGCCACCATCACATCCACATTCTGGACAATAAGCAGAAATAAGCAGGATAGTGAAAAAAGGGGCACATTTCATCTGCCTATCTTTTTTTTTTTAATTTTGAGACAGAGCCTCGAGCTATCCCCCTGGGTAGAGTGCCATGGCATCACAGCTCACAGCAACCTCCAACTCCTGGGCTCAAGTGAGTCTCCTGCCTCAGCCTCCAGAGTAGCTGGGACCACAGGTGCCCGCCACAACACCTGGCTATTTTTTGGTTGCAGTTGTCATTGTTATTTGGCGGTCCCGGGCTGGATTCGAACCCACCACCTTAGGTATATGTAGCTGGCGCCTTAGCCACTTGAGCCACAGGCGCCAAGCCTCATCTGCCTATCTTCCTGCCTATTCTACATCTTCTCTACAGCATCTGCTTTAAAATCTATCCTCCAAGATCATTGATGATGTGTAACTGCAAGGGAGTCTAAGAAATGTAATCCTTTAGTTGGGCATCACTACCTGGAAGAAAACTGATGTTTTCTTACCTCTAAGAAACAAAAGGGGAGAATGGGTACAGGAAATGTAGTAAGTAGACTCTAACACAGCCAACAAAGTCAACAAGTTGAATAAACCTTAAGACCTCCAGCTTGGCTGGCCTGGACCAAGATGCCATCTCTTATAGGGAGAAGAAGGGCTCTATACAGTCCAAGAACTAGCCCTGAGCCATCCCCCCCAACCCCCTGCCACACACACACACACACAGATAGTGGGAGGCCAATGGTCACTTGAGCAGGTGCTCAGAAGAGCTGCTCCTTGGCTGGAGCTTGTGGCTATACAGGAGAGAAGTGGTAGGAGGAGAGGCCAGGTGAGGCCCAGGCCCTGAAATGTGGAACCAATCCAGAACCTGATTATTCTGGCCTTGCATTCACCATCTCATCATGTGTCTAAATTGAGGGCCTGCGAGTAACCACTAGTAGACAATGGGTACCATGACTATCCCTTTTCCCCAACTCTCTTATAATGAAACACCTTTGCCTGCCTCTGGCTCCCACCAGGAGAGGCAAAGCGGGCTGCCTAGAGCCTGAAATCCACCCTGCTGTTTCAATTAGGAAAGATACATCTTCTAAGAATGTCCACAGTGAGGCTGTATTAGGGAGCAAACTAAGTGCCTGCTCTTTCAAAACTGACTTAGATACCTTGAAAGGGGCTGTTTGGTTCCCTCTTAACCCATACTGTTTGGACCTTCATTCAACAAACTTTTTCTGAACACTTAATATGCATCAGGCTGAAAAGAAAGCTAGACCCCTCCCAGAAAACAATTATTACTGTGATAGGTGCTATGGAGGACAATACAGGCTTGTTACCCAGAGGGAGAGACAGAGGAAGAGGAGAAACTCCTAGCCTCTCTTCTGTAGGTCTAGGTTAGGTAGAGATGGGGTTCAGCCTCATGGACAGAAAAAGAAATACATTATTCCACCAGTTTACTGAGTACCTGCTGTGTGTCAGGCTCAGTTCAGGCCTTGGGTATGCTACAGTGAACAAAGCAAAGGCTGCCCGTATGGAGCTTATGTTCTAGCTGCAGAGATGGACGGTAAAAGTATGATCAATTAAGTATAAGTGCTATGGGAAATAAAGTAGGCTAAGGAAACAGGGAGTGATGGGTGTGGGGATAGCAGGGTTGCTATTTCTACTAGCTGGTGAGGAAAGGTACCATTTGAGATGAGATGAAAAGCTATAATGGAGTAATTGTTAAAGATTATCTAGGCTTAGGGGCTGTGACAAGCAGGAGGAACAGCCAGTGCAAAGGCCTAGAGGTGAGGGAGTGCTCAGCCTTTGGTGAGAAGCAGCAAGGAAGCCAGTGAGTCTAGAACCAAACAAGAGGAGAGTAACAGGAAGGAAGAGAGGTTGGTGAAGGAAGGAAGGCCACTGAGGGTCTTATAGGCCACAGTTTCAAGGACACTAAAGGTGTTAAGCAGAGGACTGACTCCTACAGGCTAAGGGGACAGGGGCAGAAGCCAGGAGATCAGTTGGGAGAACAAATCACAGCAGGTATTTAATGGTTTGCTCAAAATTGTCCAGTGCATTCAATTAAAGAAAAACAATAACTCAAAATAGTCTAAACATGAAAAAAGAAAGAAATATTGTAAATGTAGTTGAATCAAGTGCTCGACTGAGGTCATCAGAAATCTATATGATTTTGCTGTGCCACCTTCCCCTTGTGGTGACAAATGGTCCCCAGCGGTTCTACCAGCTTAGTAATTATAATGAAGGGCACCTCTTTTCCAGTAGTTCCAGCAAAAGTCCCAAAGCAGGATCTCATTGGCCTGGGTTGAATCACACAACCACTATTATCACTTTGATTGGTTCAGCCTGGGTGATGCTTGAAGCCATGGGGGTCAGACCAATGCCACACAGATTTCATAGACTGAAATAAGAGAAATCTCCTTCATAAAAGGAAAAGATGGTTACCCCTTCTAGAAAAAGGGGAAACTGATGTTGGGAGGGCAAAAACAAGTATGATTCACATTGCGTATACGGAACAGAGAGCTACGCTGGGTGCACAGCCATTATTAGATATAAGAAAGGGAATGAGGGAAGAAGATTCAAACTTGAGAGGATTTGTTCTGAGGAGAGATTAAGGAGGAAAAATCACTGGTGAGGATTTCCCGGAGGAGGAACTGATTCAGAGGCAGAGGATACAGTCACGTTTGTGTGGGGAATGGACACAGCGATGCATTGCACTGAGCAGGCACAGAGCCTGGCAATTTAAGTGCAGCAAGAAGACAGTGAATAGCAAGGGTAAGCGCGTGCGCCTACCCTATGCCCTTGGAATATGTCCCACCAACTGCCTCCCTGGCCACCTTTCTATTTGTGGAGCAGTCATCACACTCCATGTTAGACATGGCTGCTGTTCCAAATGGATTATTGTAAATGATTTAATCACCCACATTAGCACTCCCTGGCTCCCACGTGGGGGCCCTGGAGCTTCTCCTCTCACATTGGCCTTGGCAGAAGCTTTCCTACAATTTACCCAGGCTACTAGTACATGAAAAGGTTTCCAAAGTACTGTGCCTGCCCCCAGTGGGGGAAACAAAAGGACCCACTGGGATATAGGAAGAAAGTATTCAAATTTCTACTTTTATTTTTTATTTTAGCCTCTTAAAACTACTATTTTGTGTTTTATAACATACAAAATATTAACAGAGAAATAAATGCATGTAATTTACAAATGAATTAACATCAGTATACATTAGGGGTGTGCTTATATATGTTTACTGATAGGAGTGAGCAGTCAGTAGTGTTTGGGATCTAATACTTTAGGTTATAATAGCTATTGATTGCATGGAACTCGAGCCAGGCTGTGTTCAGGGGTAATTTAATCCTTACAACAACCCATTTAACAGATAAGAAAACTGAAGTTACAGAGAAGTTAAGTAATTGGTCGAAGCACAACCTGAAAGATGTGCTCCGGGTGGTCTGTCTTGAAATCCATGATGCCTTTCTGATAAAATCAGGGTCCTTGGACAGCGGGGATTCCAGATTATTGAGTTCATCCTTTTTTCCTTACAGGAGGACTCCTACACCACCCAGGATTAGTAACCTGAGGTCTAGGGGAGCACCCCAATCTCCAGCCCATTCCTGCCTCCCACAGCTCTTTCTCTTTCATCAACCCAACCTGTCTCATGCACATCACTCCCATTGAAATTTCATCCATTTGGGAAAATGGAGAACAGGTAATCAGTTTTGTTGGCTGAGGGCTGGCTGGTGGTTAGAATTCTGCTGTCTTAGAAAATATCCAAGTGGAGGAAAGAGGAGAGAAGAGGACACTAAAAAAATAAAAAGAAAGAAAGAAAGAATTTTGGATTTTCTGAGGGAAGGCTGAGAAGGAGGCCATGGGGCTGCTGGAGAAGATTTGAAGAGGTATGAGAGCCAGGGCAGTAGAGGGCACTTGGGACAGGCAGATGGGAGGAGGTCCTACAAACTACATCTGAAAGACTGGGATCCTTATTCCAAAGTTGAGGACAAAGGGAGCCAGAGCTACAGGTTATCCACCCACCAAAGAGTACAGGCAGCAGTCAGGCAGAGTTCTTTAGGCCTCTGAAAAAAGCTGATAGTCATCAAAGGGGTTAGACTCCCACCCCAAGAAACTCCCTTACCTCAAACCTTCCTGCCTGCAGCTCAGTTTCCCAGAGCCAATGGCTCCCTTGGCCAAGGATGAGCAGGGAAATTGGTCCCTTCTACCCTGGCCCTAACTTGAATCGAGAGCCTGGCTCCTGTTTCACTCTCTTGATTCAAGTTAGGGCCAAGGGTAAGATGGGTAAGCCTCTGATGTGAGCCTCTGGTAAGATGGGTAAGAAGATGATAAGGTATACAGCAGAGATTGGCATTTCCTGACACTCACTAAGTCCCATGCTCAGAGCCAGGTGCATTTTCACCTTGCCAAGTCATCCCAACCTATGAGGTACTGCTATGATTTGAATGTATCCCCCAAAAAAATATGTGTTAGAAACTTGATCCCCAATGCAACAGTGTTGGGAGTGAGGCCTAATGAGAGGTGATTAGGCCTTGAGGGCTCCACACTTATGAATAGGTTAATATCATCATCCAGCAGTGGTTCCCTTAGAAAAGGATGAGTGTGGCCCCCTTTTGCACCCCTAGCCTCCACTGTGTGTCCACGCCTTCTCACTTTCTGTCATGGGATGAAGCAAGAAGGCCCTTACCAGATACTCACCCCTCAGTCTTGGACTTCTCAGTCTCCAGAATCATTAGCCAATAAATATCTGTTTATTATAAATTACCCAGTCTCAGGTATTCTGTTATAGTAGCTCTGAATGAACCAGACAGGAACATACCCTTACTCTCATTTATACACATAGGTGAGTGACTCAAGATTTAGAGGCATAGGACATTCCAAGGTGGGAATTGACAAGTGGTGAGCCAGGATTTGAACCCATCCCATACTCCACAGCCTGTTCTCTTAAGGATTACTTTACCATGCTCCCAGCAGGCAGTTTCGGAGCTCTTGTAATCTGGCTCTAAGGAGAACTCAAGGCTCTGAAAACATTAGCTTCTGACAGCGGTACCAGGTAGAACTCTGATTATAATCACAGGCTGAGCTCCAACCTCCATCACACACTGAGCCCTGATGGACATCTACATTCAGAAAAAAGGCCAGAACTACTATTTGTTGAACAGATAGTTGCTATTAGACTCCTGAGAGATATACTCAAATCATGACCTCCTCAGTAAATATTTGGGAAGTATATACCATGTGAGATGCCTGATAAAGGCACATTAGGACTTTGGTTGTAGGCTCAGAGTCCAGAAGTGGAAGATGGCCCTGGAAGGCACATGAGGCAGGCGCCTGGTGCTAGGATGGCCAGGTGAGGCAATCTGCCTGTAGTATGAGGCTTCTGGAGAGGCTGTGGCTGGCACAGAATGGGCATGGGCAGGAGGAATCATGTCTGCCCAACCAATTCACCAGTCCTGTCAACTTGGAGTCCTGCCCACTCGATCAAGGGCAAGAAGGTTGTCATAAGAGTTTCTCTAGAAACTCAAGGCAGGTCTAGCAAGAGAGATGCCAGCTGTATACCCTCAGGAAGTGGACTCTTCCCCTGTAGGCAAAGCCAAGTCCATTTTCCAAGCTGGCTAGCCTGAGCCTATACAAAGAGAATCTTTCCCCACCCCCAGCAGGAGCCTCTCATCCTATACTGAGGACTCCCATCTGGATCCTTCCAGCAGCCCCTAGGAGGAAGCTGGCCAGGGATGACAGTTCCTGTTTTCCAGATGAGGCATCTTGTGTCCAGAGACGGAAAGTAGCCCATTCGAAGTCCTTCCACACCAATCTAGAAAGCCTTCCTGCTATCTCTGATCCTCTTAGAGCTCCCCATCCTCCTCCCACCTGGCACCGGGGACCTAGGGACTCTCCTTTTACAAGGACATATTCTGTCTTCACAACCAGGCAGGCCGACATGTTGGGGTCTGTGGTGGAATGAATGAATAAATCAGTACATTCTATTCTGGCTGGCCAGCTTGCTGTGTGGATAGGGTCTGTGTCAACATCACAGATCTTCCAGATGGCTTCTCCAGCCCTCCCCAGTATCTGGTACTCGATTCTTCTCTTTCCTTCACAGCAGAGATAAGGCTCATCCCAGCTGGGGTGCAAGGTGTTGCTAAACCACTGTGTGACCTCAGACAGTTAACTTCCCTCTCTGTGCAGTTTCCTCATGGGAAGTTACAATAGCTAAGGCATGCTGCAAGCATTACATCTCTTGCAAGTAGAGTCCGGCAGAGTGCTCTGGACAATGCCTGGCTCTCAGTAGGTGGTCAAAGCAGTGGAGTCCTGGTTTCTGCCCTCTACCTACCACCTTCTCCATGCTTGCCAGGCCAAGGGATCCCTAAACGATTTCCTTATCCCAAACAAATCTACAGACCCTCCACACCAGCTCTTTCAGCCATTTTTCTGCTCTGCCTCCACCCCCACCCCTTTGCTCTTGTAGTTGTTAGTTTAATGTGCACAATACAATTAAGGCAAAATGGGTTTCCCATCAAACCCCCAACAACTTCCCTCTCCTCACCCATCCCAGCATCACCGGGCCCCATTCACTCCCTCCCTTGGGGACTGTGGAGTTTAATTTCAGGACATAATTCCCTGAATGACTCTCCTGTACTGGAGCTTCCCACATACCCCAGAGAACCCTTGGAAACCAAGATGGGGTTTGGTTGGACGGAAAGCTTCAGGAATCAGGGTCAGAGCCCAGTGAGAACAGGATTCACGCAGTCACAAAATTTCCACTGTGTCTCTGGCTGTCTCTGGGGAGCAGGAGGGCAAGCAGGGGAGGAGGAATAGCCAACCTAAGGGAGGATCATCTCTGCAGTGCAGATGGGGGTATCATCTCCAGAACTATCCCCCTGAACAGAGAGGGGCTGAAGCAGCTACACACTGGCCCCTGCCTCTGTGGGTTGAGCGTTGTCCTGGGGGTGCAAGCTCCCCTGCACTTCCAGCCTGTACTGATACACAGGTCAAGCGGCCTTCTCTGCCACTGGATGAGGACCTGAGGCAGAAAGTGGCCCATCTCAGGGGTGTGCTTGAGAGGGACACTGTTGGCATGGGGTGAGCCTGAGTTTATCCAGAACCATCCACCACAGTGGTTGCTGAAACCAGAAATGAGCACAGATGTGGTGCTGGGCACAGGGAGATCTGTGATGCTAAGTGACAACCTCCGGCTTAAGTTTCAGTGGCTTCTTTTTTTTGGAGACTCTGCAAGAGTGGAGATCACAGGCTTCCTCAGTTGGAACTGTCCTGCGCTCCTTCACTCTACAGTCATTACTCCAGGGGGCCGGAGTCCTGGGTCCTTCCCTCAGAGACTTCACAGCCCCAGGGGAGGAGGCACAGCCACACTTAAGCAATACCACAGAGGCTTGGGAAAGTGGAAGGCTGGAGGTGGGAAATAGCTTGGAAGAGTCAGGGAAGGCTTCACTGGGGAGCTGCTGTTTGAATTGGGCCTTGAAGGATGAACATGTGTTCACTAAGCTGAGAAGGAGAGAAGGACCGTCCAGGTGTAGAACCTGCCCACAGCACACCCCATATGCAATCAACAGGTCCCTTATCAAAATCTGCGTCAACTCCCCAAGTTCCTGCTCAGCTCTGCCTTCTTACCCATGGGGCTGGGGACTCTGAGACCCAGCACCCTGAGCAGCTGCCTGCTGTACCTGAGATACTAGCTCTCAAGTTTTTCAATAACTGGGTCTTTTTTTCTTTTAATTTCAAGTTAATGTGAGGGTACAAACAAGCAGATAACAATATTTGAATTTGTTGGGTAGAGTCCCTCTTGTGTCCCTACCTTGTACCCATTCAGTGGCAGCACCTCAAGCCTCCCTCCCCTCCCCTCTCCTTCCCCCTCTCCCCAGCTTGAATTGAAATGAGTTTTTCTCCTATGTGGGTGTGAATTAGATCATCTACTGGCTTCATATTAGTATTGAGTACATTGGATATTTGCTTTTCTATTCTTGTGATACTTTACTGAGAAGAATGAGTTTCAACTCCGTCCAGGTTAATACAAAAGATATAAAGTCTCCATTTTTTGTGGCTGAATAGTATTCCATGTTATACGTATGCCACAGCTTGTTAATCCCTTCCTGAGTTGGTGGGCGGGCATTTAGGTTGTTTCCACATCTTGGCAATTGTAAATTGAGCTGTGATAAACAATCTAGTGCAAATGTCTTTATGGTAAGAGGAATTTTTTCTTCTGGGTAGTTGCCTAGTAGTGGGATCACGGGATCAAATGGGAGATCTAATCTGAGTTCTTGGAGGATTCTTCATACTTCTTTCCAAAGAGGCTGTTTTAGTTTGCAGTCCCACGAACAGTGTAAAAGTTCCCCATTCTCTGCATCTCTGCCAGCATTTGCAACTTTGGGACTTTGTAATGTGGGCTAATCTTACTGGGGTTAGGTGATATTTCAGGGTGGTTTTGATTTGCATTTCTCTGATGATTAGGGACAATGAGCATTTATGCTTGTTAGCATTCATTTGTCTTCTTCAGAGAAGGTTCTGTTCTTGTCTCTTCCCCGGTGATAGATGGGTTGTTTGCTCTTTTTTTTTTTTCCAAAATAATATGAGGGTGTTTGCTCTTTTTTGCTGATTAATTTGAGTTCTCTATAGATCCCAGTTACCAAACCTTTGTTAGATTCGTAAATGCAAATATTTTTCCCCATTCTGAAGGTTGTCCATTTGCTTTGCTTTGACTGTTGCATCCTTAGCTGTGCAGAAGCTTTTTAGTCT
>CAUYQV010178107.1:0-20526 GCA_963574575.1 Galagoides demidoff
TGTGTGTTTTCCTCCATTTCTGTGTGTTTCCTCTGTCTGTGTGTGTTAGCGTCCTTTTCTTACATACAGACTAGGCAGACTGGATTAGGACCCACCCTAATGACCTCATTTCTACTCAGTTTTTTCTGTAGACATCCTATCTCCAAATACAGTCACTGAGGGTTAAGGCTTGAGCATACGAATTTTGTGGGAAAGGGACACAGTTTAGCTAATATCACTCATATAAGGCCAAAGCAGTGTGACAATGTACTGTGCCTTCCCTTCTGGGACCTCTGCCTTTAGGAAGATATGTGGCACCAAACACAAGTTGCTATGTGGGGTCTGAAGTGTTCCCAATTGGTGTCCCAACACAGCCCTAGCCACTGTGGACAGAACCCTAGCATCTGTGTGGGAGAAGGTTGATGTGATGGTTACAATGGGTTCTAGAGTTACACTTGGGTTCAAATCCTACCTGTGGTGAGTGAGGAATTGTTCAACCTCTCTGAGCCTTGGTTTCCCCATCTTCAAAAAGAAACTGAAATAATACATACCCCCTAGGCTGAGTGGGCAGTTGAAATGAGATTGGGTGTGTGAATGCTCTTAGCCCTGCACTGGCACCTGGTCCGTGCTCAGGAATGTGGCTATTCATCATGGCCTGCAAAGTAAACGCCACCCTGGGACTGGAGAATGATCTTAGGCAGTGAAAGGCCTCATTGTGCTTCCCGCCTGTCTTTAATTCAGTTCTGCCCAAGCATTTCCTTTTCCACTGCAGACTTCCCTCTGAGAGCTGTAAAGCTCAGTTCGTACTGTGCTGTGACTTCCTGGTCACTCAGGTTACTTTCCTTCCATTAAACAGAGGAGCAAAGCCTGTTTCAGTTCCAGAGTGAGTTTTCTAATGATGGATCTTCACAGAAAGGTTAAAACACAGCCATCAGCTCCCCTAGTTACAGCCTCTTCTCTGTGTTGCTAACGTGCTTCAGCATCTCAATGTAGATGCTGAGCAGGAGCAAGGAGAGGACCGAGTACAGACTGTTTAGCAGGAAGCCGATTTGCTGCCCCAAATGATCCTCCTCCTTTGGATGAAGCAGGAACCATCTCCTTTACTGGAAGGTTGGACTGAAGCACATGAGCACCCAGGCCTACTCCACAAGCAGCCTGGATGTTTTGCCCACATCAACCTGTGTGCTGGGCTCCCAGCCTGCTGGCTGTCTTGGTGCAGCTCTCCACTTCCTGCCACCTGTCACAGGTCTCTCTAGCCACAACACTCCTGCTCTCTGACCCTCACTCCTGAGGCCCTCAGCTGAGCAGGGAGTTGAAAGTTGTAAACCTTGTGTTTATCTCTCCTCTGCCTTTATAGTTCCACTTTAAAACCCACCTGGAGTGCACTGTGGACTAAATGTTGGTGTGCCTCCAAAAATTCTTATGTTAAATCTTAATCTCCAATGTAACGGTACTAGAGATGGTGCCTTTGGAAGGAGATCAGACCACCAGGGTGGAGCCCTCATGATGGGATTAGTGCCCATGTAGGAAAGGACGAGAGAGCTTCTTTCTTCCTCTGTCTTGTAAGGGCACAGCCAAAAGACACCCACCTGCAAACCGGCTCTGCTGGCGCCTTGATCTTGGACTTTCTGGCCTCCAGGGAGATAAATGTCTGGCATTTAATCCACCCTGTCTACAATAATTCATCACAACAGCTTGAACTGACTGAGGCAGAGTCTGAGCCCCACAAAGAGTTCCACCAGGAGAAAGACACCCCAATGACAACTCAGCTTCAGAGTTCCTGTCTGCCAAACATTGCGGCAATGCAGCGTGTCCTCCTTTTAGACCTAATAACTTCTTTGTCAGCCATTTCCTCCCTCATTTTGCAGTTTCTTTTGCCTTCCAGAAAACAAAGATAAGGGCATAAATCTCATCTGTCCTAATTTCTAGCCACAATTTATTGTTGTGCCTTTGCAGCCCTGACATTTCCATTTGCTCACGATAAAAGAAAAGTAGGATTCTGTCCTGAAGGTGACAGGGGGAGGGGAGGAAACAGGAAGACCTTTTGTTTCATTTTTCTCTTTAGAAGAGTTAGATTAGCATTTAGGAAGACTGGGCAAGAACACAACCCCACTTCCAAAGCCAGTCATTTATTTTTTTTGTGGTAAGACATTTATAATATCCTCTTAGTTGTTTTGAAATGTACCTTTACATTGAGACATTAGGTAAGATCCTGCCAAATACCCTCCCTCCACTACCCCTTCTCCCTCCCCACCCCCCCCTCCTCTCCCTTCTTTCTTTCTGTACTACATTTGTGTTTTATCATTCATATGAATGTGTGTTTATACATTGCTTTCATAATAGTATTGAGTACATTGGATACTTCCTTTTCCATTCTTGAGATACTTCACTAAGAAGAATACGTTCCAGGCGGTGCCCACAGCTCAGTGGGTAGGTGGCTGGCAGGTTTGAACCTGGCCTGGGCCAGCTAAAACATGACAGCTGTAACAACAACAACAAGAAAATAGCCGGGTGTTGTGATGGTAGTCCCAGCTACTTGGGAGGCTGAGGTGAGAGAGTTGCTTAAGCCTAAGACTTTGAGGTTGTTGTGAGCTGTGATGCCACAGCATTCTACCCAGGGTGACATAGTGAGACTCTGTCTCAAAAAAAAAAAAATATGTTCCAGCTCCATCCAGGAAAACATAAAAGATGTAAAGTCTCTATCTTTTTTAATGGCTGCATAGTATCCCATGATATACATATACCATAATTTGTTTATCCATTCATGGGTTGATGGCATTTAGGCTGCTTCCACAACTTTTCTATTATGAATTGGGCTGCAGTAACATTCTGGAGCAAATGGCTTTGTCGTAAAATGATTTTTGTTTATCTGGGTAGATATCTAGTAATGATATTGCAGGATCAAATGGTAGGTCAACTTATAGTTCCTTGAGAATGTTCCATAATTCTTTCCAAAAAGGATGTATTAGTCTGCAATCCCACCAGCAGTGTAGAAGTATTCCCTTCTCTCCACATCCATGCCAACATCTTCAGTTTTGGGATTTTGTGATGTGGGCTAAAATAACTGGAGTTAGAGGTGTTTTTGATTTGCATTTCCTTGATGATTAAAGATGATGAACATGTGTTTGTTGGTCATTTGCCTGCCATCTTTAGACAAATTTCTCTTCAAGTCTCTTTCCCACAAAGAAATGGGGTGGTTTGTTGTTTTCTTATTGATTAATTTGACTTCTCTGTAGATTCTAGTTATCAGACTTTTGCCAGAATCATAACATGCAAAAATCTTCTCCCACTCTGAAGGCTGTGTGTTTGCTTTCCTTACAGTGCCCTTGGCTGTGCAGAAGCTTTTTAGCTTGATCAGATCCCAGTAATACACTTTTGGTGTTGCTTTAATTGCCAGCAGGGTCCTCCTCATGAAATATTTTCCCAGGCCAGTATCTTCAAGTGTTTTTTCTGTACTCTCTTCTAGTATTTTTATAGTTTCATGTCTTAAGTTTAAATCTTTTACAGTGAGAATCAATTTTTGTTAGTGGTTGGTGAAAGGTGAGGGTCCAGTTTCAGTCATCTATAGGTCACTAGCCACTTCTCCCAGAAAGTGGCTTAACAAATCACCATTTGTTAAGTAGGGAATCTTTCCCCCAGTGAATGTTTTTGATAGACTTATCAAAGATCAAGTGATGATATGTGGCTGGGTTCATCTCTAGGTTCTCTATTCTGTTCCATATATTTACATCTCTATTTTTGTGCCAGTACCATGTTATTTTAATCACTATAGATTTGTTGTATAATGTGATGCCTCCTGATTTGGTTTTATTTCTAAGTAACGTATTGGCTATTTGAGTTTTTCTTCTGATTCCATATAAAACAAAGTGCTATTTTTTTTCAAGTTCTTTCATTTATGACATTGGTGCTTTGATAGAGATCGTTAAATCTGTAGATTGCTTTGGGTAGTATTGACATTTTAACAATGTTGATTCTTCCCAGCAATGAGCATGGTATGTTTTTCCACTTGTTAACATCTTTAGCTATTTCTTTTCTCAGGGTTTCATAATTCTCATTATAGAGATCTTTCACATTTTTTGTTAGATAAATTCCCAGGTATTTCATCTTCTTTGGCACTACTGTAAAAGGAAAAGAGTCCTTCACTATATTTTCAGTTTGGCATATATAAAAGCTACTAATTTGTAATTATTGATTTTGTATCCTGAGACACTGCTATATTACTTGATTACTTCAAAGAGCTTTGTAGATGAGTCCCTAGGGTTTTCCAGGTATAACATCATGTTATCCATGAAGACTGAGAGTTTAACCTCCTCAAACTCCATTTGCAGACCCTTGATCCCCTTCTCTTGCTTGATTGCAATGGCTAAGACTCCCAGTACTATGCTGAATAGCAGTGGTGACAACAGGCATCCTTGTCTACTTCCAGATCTGCATGGAAATGGTTTAAATTTTACTCTATCCAATATGATATTGGCTGTGGGCTTGCTGTAGATGACCTCTATCAGTTTAAGAAATGTCCCATCTAAGGCTATTTTCTTAAATGTTCTAATCATGAAAGGATGCTGGATATTTTCAAAAGCTGTTTCCGCATCAATTGCTAGACTCATATGGTCATTAGTTTTTATTTTATTCATATGGTGTATTATATTAGATTTGCGTATGTTGAACTTACCTTGTAACCCTGGGATATAATTAATTTGATCATGGTGTACGCTTTTTTAAATGTATCATTCAATTCTGTTTGCTAAAATCTTATTGAATATTTTTACATTGATATTCATTAATGATATTGGTCTATAGTTTTCTTTCTTTCTTGGATCCTTTCCTGGTTTGGGGATCAGGGTGATATTTGCTTCATGGAATGTGTTGAGAAGTATTCCTTCTTTTTCTATGTTTTAGAAAAGGTTATGTATTATAGGTATTAGTTCCTCTTTAAAGGTTTGGTATAATTCTGATGTGATGCCATTGGGTCCCAGACATTCCTTTTTGGGGAGATTTTGTATAGTTGATGCTATTTTGGTGCTTAATATATAGGTCTATTCAAAATTTCTAACTCTTTCTGGTTGAGTCAAAGAAGGTAGCATGCTTCCAGGTATTGGTTCATTTCCTCCAGATTTTCATATTTAAGAGAATAGAGCTTTTTGTAGTAATCACTGAGGATTCTTTGAATTTCAGTGGCATCTGTAGTTATTTCTTCTTTATCATTTCTGATTGACATTATGAGAGATTCTACCTTTCTGTTTCTGGTTATGCTAGCCAAAGGTTTATCATTCTTATTATTTTCAAATAATCAACTTTTTGTTTCACTGATCTTCTGAGTGTTTTTTTGTTGTTTTCAATTTCATTTAATTCTGCCCTAATTTTGGTTATTTCTTTTCTACTGCTGGGTTTAGGGTTGGATTATTTTTCTTTTTCCTGTTACTTGAGATGACCCATTAGGTTGTTGACTTTCTCTCTTTCTGTTTTCTTGATGAAGGCTTCTAATGCTGTAAACTTCCCTTTGCAGTATCCCACAGATTTTGATAAATTGTGTCTTCGTTATCATTTTGTTCCAAAAATTTGATGATTTCCTTCTTTATTTTGTCTTTGACCCAGCTATCATTTAGCCTAAGGTTATTTAGTTTCCATGACTTTGTTTGGGTATGAATATTCCTGTTGGTGTTGAGTTCAACTTTTATTCTGTAGTCATCTGAGAAGGTACAAGGAATAATTTCTATTCCTTTAAATTTGCTGAGGTTAGACTTGTGTTCTAAAATATTATCAATTTTGGAGGATGATCTGTAGGCTGATGAGAAGAATATGTATTCAGTTTTATTAGGATGAAATGTTCTGGTAGATGCCTGTTAAGTCCATTTTTTCTAGGTTCAAGTTTAAGTCCATATTTATTTGTTTAGTTTCTTTTAGAGGATGTATTCAGAATGCACAAAGGGGTGTTAAAATCTCCAACTATTATAGTGCAGGAACATATCAAATTGTTGCTATCTGTTATGGTTTGCTTTATACAGTGGTTCTCAGCCTGTGGGTCATGATACCTTTGGGAGTTGAACGACCCTTTCACAAGGGTCACCTAAATACATCCTGTATATCAGATATTTATATTATGATTCATAACAGTAGCAAAATTACAGTTATGAAGTAGCAATGAAAATAATTTTATGGTTGGGAGTCACCACAACATAAGGAACTGTATTAAAGGGTCATGGCATTAGGAAGGTTGAGAACCACTGGCTTTATAAATTGAGGAACATTCAGGTAGGGAGCATAAATGTTAATTATTGAAATCTCTTCATGTTGAATGTTACCCTTGACAAATATGTAGTGTCCTTCCTTGTCTTTCCTTATCTTTGTTGGTTTAAATCCTATTGTATTTGCAACTAAAATTGTAGGTCCTGCTTTTTTCTTATTTCCATTTACCTGTATTATAGATGTCCATCCCTTCACCCTGAGTCTTTTTTTTATCCTTTGTGGTAAGATGAGTCTCCTGTAGGCAACAGGTGCCTGGCCTGAGTTTCTGTATCCAGTCAGCTGACCCGTGCCTCTTTTGAGGACAATTTAAGCCACTCACATGAATTGAAGAATTGATAGGTATGGTAGTGTTCTGGCTGTCATGTTTTCAAAGGTCCAGTGCATATCTTTAATCCTTTAACCATTGTGGAAGTTAGGTTTTGTTTGATAAATTCTGGGTGATTTAGACCATTGTGGTAGTCATTATGGAAAATGGGTCTGAGTATTTCCTGGAGAGCTGGTTTAGTTATGGCAAATTTCCTCAACATGTGTATGCCAGTAAAGTATTTGACTTCTCTATCACAAATGAAACTCAGTTTAGCTGGATACAGGATCCTGGGCTGAAAGTTGTTTTGTTTTAGATGGTTTAAGGTTAATGACCATCTTCTTCTGGCTTGAAAAGTTTCAGCTGAAAGACTTGCAGTCATTCTAATATTTCTTCCTTTGTAGGTAATGTTTTTCTTATGTCTGGCTACTTGGAGGATTTTCTCCTTCATATTAACTTTAGCAAAATTGATTACGATGTGTCTAGGAGATGCTTTATTTGGATTGAGTCTTGCTGGGTTTCTGAAACTATCTACTATTTGAATTTCAGTATCTCTTGCAGTGCTTGGGAAATTCTCCACCATAACATCTGGGCATTTTGTTTTATTTTTTTATTTTTTTAATTTTTTTTTTTTTATTAAGTTGATGGAGACTTTACCTCCTTCATGTTTACATGGATGGAGCTGGAAAATATTCTTAGCAAAGCATCTGGGCCTTTTGGATCATCGTCTTATCCTTCAGAAATTCCTATAAGTTGGATGTTGGATCTTTTGGACTGATACCACAACTTTCTCAAGGAATAATCTGTATTTGTTTTCCATTTTTTTTTCTGCCTCTTTGAGCATTTGAGAAGATTCAAAAGCTTTGTGTTCAATTTCAGAAATCCTTTCTTCTGTCTGTTCAAATCTATTACTGAGGGGTTCTATGGTATTTCAAAGTTCCTCAAATAACTTTTTCATTTCCTCAAGCTCTACTATGTCTTTTGTCATTATATTCTTATCTTGATGATTTTGTTTTTGAATTAATTAAATTCTTGAGACAAATTTTGAATAACACTTTGGATTTATATTTCCATATTTTCCTCCATTCCATTCATTTTATTTACCATCCATATTCTGAATTCTATTTCTGACAATTCATCCATTTGATTATGAATGGCCTCTTCTATTGTGTCTCATTTGTCATTCCTTGGGGGAGTTGATCCACTCTGATTATTCATGTTGCCAGAGTTCTTCTGCTGTTTCCACCCCAGGAGTATTTTCCTCATTTTGGCAAGTAAAACTGGTAGCATGAGATTGGATTCACAGCCCCTGGAAGTGGAGATAACAAGCCCTTTACCAATTAGCTGGGGCTGGTGATTGTGGCTTTTCCCCTACAGTTGTACAAAGGTCCTTTTCAGAGCTGTAGCCAGAGACTCTGAGGACCTGCTTGGTGTGACAGTCATCCAGCATCTACCCAATACTAATGAGTTGTGGTATTAGGCTGAAATCTCAAGCTCGGAAGACATACAAGCAATTGTGGTGCCTCTCCCCAGACAAGCAACAGCTAGAGGGGAAGAATCAGTCCCTCCCACTACAAAACCACCACCACTCAACCTCAGACTGTCCCAGGGTGGACAACCCAGGTCAAGAGTTCTAATCCAGTTGTCCCTGGCAGTACGATCATTGCTCTACTGGGAGAGTTCAAAGGCTCTCCATCAGTCAAATAATAGGAATCCACAGGCAATTGTGTCTTAGAACCCAAGGGTCTGGAGAGTGGTTCCCTCCAGTGAGCAATGGAATCAGGAAGATGCACCCTGCCAAAGTCAGTCCAGGGGTATCAGTGTTCACCCCCCCCACACACACACAGAGCTGCTGGCAACTCTGAGGAGCTGGCACCTGGTTCTGGTTCCCTCCAGTAAGCAACAGAATCAGGAAGGTTTCCTTGCCAAAGTCAGGCCAGGGGAGTTAGTGCCTCTGCCCCCACTGCACACTGACACCAGCAACCCTGAGGGGCCTAGTTCCCTTGGGTGGGGAATGGAATCATGGAAGTGCATCACTAAAGACCAGGGGCATCAGTACCTCTGCTCACTGTGCACCGTTGTAGCACATTTCTCTCTTCTGCACATCCCTGTCTCCCTGAGCCCACCATTTTCCACTGAAGTCACTGTTTCACCCCATGGGGTAAAATAAGAGGTCTTCTGTTCCTTTCTCACATGCAGAGAGCCCACAGTGAGCCTCCTGCTTATGGGAGGGTCTCTCGTCCTCTTGGCAATGGGCTTTGTACCTGGAATTTGTTTTCTTGGAGTTGCAGCTTGCCTCAGGAAAGATAACATGCACTTGTCTATCTTCCTTCTTAGCTCAGCTCGCCACCTTCAGCTTCACTGAGTACATTCTGTCCAGTATCTCTCCCTCTGGACAGAAGCGTCTGTCAAAAGCTGCCTCTAGTCAGCCATCTCACTTTTCCCAAAGCCAGTCATTAGGAGAGTGTTAGAGTAAAGGGCCATGAACGTAGAAAATGCTTTCCTACCTATGCAGATGTGAAGATGATTTTGAGCAAATTCTGAGGTGTCAATGTGCTTGGGTAAAGAGTCCCTCTTTTGGTTACAGGTTCTAGGTCTAGTACAAAGAGCAGTCTCTGCTCCAGAACTTTCTAATCAGAAAACTGAACAACAGGTGTGGTCTGGCAGCCTCCAAACTACACTGTCCTGTCTCTGCCTCACTGATTTTGCTGCCTACAGGCCCCTCTCTAGGACCACCATTCACAGTTACAGGGATGACCCTCCCAGCCCCTAGAGTCCCAGCAGCTGGATTTTTCTCCCACTGGACTATAGATGATGAAGGCTTTGGTGAAGAGCTGAGGACTGAGATGAAATTAGAGAAGCCATCATCATCTCTGTGAGAACAGAGCTGGTCTTCTTCCTTTTCTTATAAGCAATTGAGAAATTGCTATTTTAAGTTACAAGTGTGCTGAGCCTGGTACTGGGCGGACAGAAACACCCCAGGACTCCCCCTGGAAGCCCACATCAGCCCTTCTCACTTCCACCTGCCTTCACTGTTGGTGTTGTTGGCAAGGAGCCAGCTGTTGGTCCAAGTGGGCACCAAATGCTATTTCTAACAAGGCCTTAGCTGGGTTCCATTAATATCCGAAGTAAGAATCTTTCTAATTTTTCATTTAATGCAAATAAAATCCTCACCTATTATTCTACATGGCAGTATTTTTCTTCTTTTTTGGCATCTGTAGGCCCACCAGCCATTTTATAAACAGAAACAGAGGCATAGAAAGTGACCCGCCTCAGGAGAGAATCTGTTTGACGAGTGCTGTCATAGTAGCCTGAGTGTTGTTCTGCTTGTTCTTCTGTGCATTTTCCCCTCGTGCATTTTTCCATTATCCCTTTTGTCTCAGGTACTGGGATAGGTCCATGGTCCTATCTTCATGGGGCTCCTACTGAGTAGTTAGAAAACACGTACAATAAGCTGCAATGTCAGATAGGATGTGCACCATGCCTCATGGAGGGCAGAGGCAACAACCCCAGGGATGCTGGGTGCATCTCCAGGCACTGCCTCTCCACTCACAACCCCTCTGCTGCCCACCCTCTCCACAGTACGGTCTTCTGTGACCTCCTCCAGTACCTAGGTCTCTCTGCTCTGAGTACTCACAGATTCTGGAGGGCTGTCTCACTGAGAATGAGACAGACAGATACTGAGAGCTCATCTCCTATCAATGGCCACATTGTGCTGGAGGACCAGAAATTTATTCTGTATTTCAGTGTTTCTGAAATCTAAGAGACTTAACTTAGCATTTCTCCCTTTATAGACTGGGCAGAATGAGAATTTGTCCTGATTTCTGTTCTATAAAAACATCCCACTTAATTAACCGTAAAGAAGGAGTAATAAAATGCTGAGTTAATGGCCACTCCTAGGTCTCATGGAGAGCAGCCACCTGCCCAGTGTTGCCTCATGCAAGAGGAAGAGCATGGGCGCTGGGCTGGGGCAACCTGAGCTCAGCTTCTGACTCTCCCATTTCATAGCTGTATTGTCTTGGGAAAAGGTGGAAGCTGCTGATACCTCAGCCTTATATGGAAAATAAAGGCACCTACTCCACAGGGTTCTTGTTAGTTTGACGTCAATATTTACAGTGCATAGAACAGTACATGGCATGTATTAAATACTAAATAAATATTAGCTGTCAGCAGCAGCACCATCTGTTTGCTATCTATATATTTTTGCTGTATTTACAAATGATGTTTCGGATATTAGAGTTGGCCTGATCAGAGAACATAGCACAGACAAACTGACTACAGGAAGTCCCCAAGTTACAAACACCCAGCTGACATGCAACTTGTACTTAATGAATGGAAGTAAATAAATGTACCTGTTGCTATATACAGACAAATTCAACTTAAAAACAGACCTACAGAACCTATCTCACTCATAACCCAGGGACTGCCTGTACCTGAGATCAGGACTGAGTGACCAGCATGTGTGTTTTGTGTGTGTCTCAGTGTATATACACTATTTTATCTACTTATCCATCTGTCATCCATCAGTCATTTATATCTACTATCTATTTGTATACCTATTTATCTCAGCTAATGGAGGAGTTTTGAGCACCCCTCTGTCTCTGTAATATTGAAAAAATAAGCTCTGTGCTCTTAATTAGGAATGACATAAAATAAGAAATTTGATATCTAAAGGAATCCTACTTTTCAGATGACATACAGGTTGAGTATCTCTTACATAAAAGGCTTGAAATCAGAGGTGTTTCAGTTATCAAATGTTTCTAGATTTTTAGAATATCTGCATATATTAAACACAATATTAAAACCCATATTAAAACACAAAATTCATTTAGGTTCATATATACATTATACATTGCCTGAAGGTAATTCAATACAGTATTTTTAAAAAAAATTTCAGATTAATAGGAGGGCACAGATGATTAGGGTATATTGTTTGTGTTTGTTAGGTAGAGTCCAAGTTGTAGTTGTGCCCCTCACCGGGGGGTGTGCCATATACCCCCACATTGTGCCTGCTAGGTGACAGCACACCAGCCCTCCTCCCTCCTGCTCTCTCCCCCTACCACTTGAGTTTAATTGGGTTTTCTCTTGTGTGACAGTAAATTTAACACACTATTGTTAATAGTTTTGTGCATGTAACATAGTTGTGGCCCATCACAGGACAGGTGTGGAATTTTCCACTTGTAGCATCATGTTGTTGCTCAGAAAGCTTCTGTGTTGGAACATTTCAGATTTTGGATATTTTGGATATTTGGATGCTCAACCTGTTTGATGTCCTTGAAATACAGAACTCTATTACATGTTTTCTGTCTGCTTTTGCATGTGACATTGAAGATTATGTTTGTGAGGATTAGACAGTCAAGGACTATGGGCAAAGTGACCAACTGGGGTGTTCTTCCTAAGCAAATGCCAATTGCACCAACAAACTCTCCTTGGCTTGGCTGGCTTTTCCCCTTCTGGTTTGGGAAGGGGTAGAGATGTGCATTACCCACCGGCTGCAAGAGCACCGAGGTCTCGTGCTGCCACCCTGCTGTGCTTGTTTCCAGACATTTCCCTCCTGAAAGTACTATCCCTTGAGTTCATCTGGCAATGACTGTGTGCTGTCTTCCATGGAATTTCCTGCTTTCTTCTTAATGTTTTATGTATCTATGTGTCTTCCTCAATAAATCACACTTTCCCTGTGAATAACATGACCCACACCATCTTGTATCCACTTGCATCCTTCCAGATGCCTACACCACTACCTCTATGCGTCACAGCCCTGAGAAGGAAAAGAACAATCCCACAAAGACCAGGCTGACAAATTATAAATCTGTCTGGTGACACTGAATACACAGACTACTTACTGGGCAGCATGTCAGTGAAGTAAAGAAGGAGCTGGAGCCCTCACAAGATAATTGCTTAATAAAGACTTCTGCATCTGCTTTCTAGCAGACTCCAAGCACATACTTTTAATTAAAACCAATATTCACATTTCCCCCAAGAACTATCCAAATTTCACTACCAAAGTTTTAAAAAATACAGCTATAGAGATCATAGATAACTGATTAAATCTCTATTTTTCTTTTTTAAAGCAGACTTTAAAGTACGAAGTCTGACAATGAAGCTCTTGAATTCATTCTAGAAAGACTGCTACATACCTCATTGCTGAATATCACGACAGTCACCGACAGCCAAGGGGAGCACTTCCAAGGTGACTGTTGTGATATTCAGCAATGCGGTATGCTGTACTCTAGGATGAGTTAGTGAACTTAATTGTCTGACCTTTGTATGTGCATGAATTTTTAACCAAAGCATTGTGTTCTAGACTGTGGCAACTTTGGTTATGATGAGGAAGAGATCCACATCACTCCTGCTGGTCAACCTTAACTTTCCCTTGATCCAGATGCCTACAGGAGCTGAGCTGTGGCTCCCTTGGGCAGGGAGTCTTCCCAGACTGCTGTTTATTCCTCCCAAGCCCAGTTGCTCTCAGCACCATTTCATGAATTCTCCATCAAGGCCACAGTCTTCCTTCAGATCTCTCCCTACCTGTTCCTACCCTATTCCTGACCCTTACCACCTTGAGTGTGATATATGACAGCAACCCTTCTGAAAGCCCCCCAGCCACCCCAGCCCTCATCTCACCACCTGTGAAGCCTCACACATAACCTATATCATATACTTCCCAACTTTTTATGATCCTAGATGATTAAGTATTATTTCACAAAAGCAAGATGTGGTCCTGGCCTTCTTGCTGCCTCTTAAAAAGTGCAGCAAGTCTGGGCTCTTGGTTACTCCAGAAGCAATGTCTGGAATTGCACAGAGGCCCATGGGAGGGGCATGCCCAGGGTTGTGCCCCACTGCACCTTTATAGGTGGGTACAGAGTGGCCCTGCACCCATACTGCTGTTGGCCCTTTTGGGTTATCACTGATAAAGGGCAAGTTAAAGAAATCCATTGCTGATGCTCCAAAGATTTCTAGGCAAGAGACCATACAAGGGGTAATAAAAATAAGTAGACAGAGCTGGGAGTCAGATATCTGGGTTTGGGAATATTGATTCAAGTTGATGTATTAAAAGTAAACAGTCATCTCCAGAGAATCAGGCAGGGACAGCTAAAGTGAGCCAATGTTGGCAAATCCCTTAATACAGAAGGTGTCAGGTGATTTAATCATGGTCACATGATTCATTAACAGACAGGGGAACAGAAGGAAAAGGAGAAAGAAAAGCAAAAAAGGCACTTGAGGAATACTGACCCGAGAGTCAGTTCATTAGTCTTATGAGTAAACCACAGTTTCTACAACCATCCTATGAGGACTTCCAAGTCCATCTAATGGTTCTGATGCCAAGCTGACCCTCACTGCCCAACGTGGGCAATGTCCCTGCTGTCCACCCTGGTGGGAGATAGCCGCAGCTGGGCAAGAGAAACAATGGGTAGGCCACCAGCCCCCACTAAGATGGCATATGGAACGAGGCAAGGTTTCCTATGGAAAGCACATCTATATGGGAAAGGTCACCATCATGGATGAGAAAGGAGAGTGGAAAAACGTAGGATTTAAGAAAGACCCCACACTGCTCTAGAAGCATCTTCAGAAAGAGGAATAAGGCTTCTTGAGGAAGTCATAGGATGCAAACTCTTAAGGGTGAAAGGGATTGTAAAGAGCTCCAAGGCCAACCCCTCATCCACCTGCTGGCTTCCTTTGCAACTCACCTGATGGTGGCTGGACTGGCCTAAGCTTGTAGGTCACCCCACAATCCCAGGACAAGTTAAGTGCAGGAGAGGATCACAGATGAAGACGCTGTGGGGAGAGCAGTTCTCCAACAGTATGTGTACAAAGACACTCCTGCTGTGCTACTTCACGTTAGCCTGTCTAATCCCAGTCTGTGGTCACGGCAAGTTTCTCTGCTTCTAGAACCCTTTACATCCTATTCCTGGTCCTCTTTGAAAAGTTTCATTAATAGTGATACACTGCTCTTTTATCATTTTCCATGTTTTGGCAAGTACACACAGTTCTAGAATATTCCATTAGGATGGCTGGCTAAGGATTCTCAAATACTGATGAATTTTTATTACTCTCTGCCTATTACTTTCATACATTTTAAAAATGGAATCAATCGCTGCATTTGTTAATTCGAGGCCAAGGAATTATCATTATTCATCAGGATTGTGGCATTAGATTGATTTGCTAGCAATGTCTTAGTTTCTCTTTGTGTGCAAACTCTATTTGTGATATGATATGAGACCCAAATCTGTGCTGAATGAAGTTTTTGCTTTAGGCAATTTTTTATTATTAAATAACACTACTGTAAAACAAATAGCACTTTCAATTTTATAGCATCTTTTCTATTTTCCTTTATGGGTTTCAAAGGACCTTATAAATGCTTGTACAATAAAAAATAAAAAGAGGAGCATTATTTCTATTTTGCAAAAGGAAGGTGCTCTGAATCAGGGAAAGGGAGACATGTACTAATAATCCTGTTTTCAGTGTCTGTTTTAGTAGTCTCCACAAGAGCTCAGCAACAGTATTTCAAGTGCTTTTTTTTTGTGTTTGTAGAAACAGAGTCTCACTATGTCGCCCTTGGTAGAGCATCGTGGTGTCACAGCTCACAGCAACTTCCAACTCTTGGGCTTAAGGGATTCTCTTGCCTCAGCCTCCCAAGTAGCTGGGACTAGAGGCGCCCACCACAACACCTGGCTATTTTTTGTTGCAGTTGTCACTGTTGTTTAGCTGGCCTGGATTTGGCCAGCCTCGGTGTATATGGCCAGAGTCATAACCACTGTACTATGGGCACTGAGCCATTGAGTAGTTTTTTTTAACCATCTGAAAATAATGAAGAATGACTCATCATACTGTAAGTGCTCTGTAAATGACACAAAATAGCAATTTATTCACTCAGTCCTTGGACCTACTTGGACCCTCCTCACAACAGTAGGCGTAAAACCACATAGTAAGGCTACCCCAGTAGGAACCTTTGGGGCCACCCAATAGACCAAACTGAGTCATGTTTCCCCACATCTTTAAGTTTACAGCTAGTCTCTTACTATTTTAGGAAGCCTATGAATTGAACTTCATCCAATTTTTAATTTTGCAATAAAATTTCAGGGGAACTGAGTTCTTTAGAACACAAGATGTGCACACTAGGGCTATTGCTTATAATAAATTATCCTTCTGCCAGAGCTGTGCTGTTGGAGAAGAGATCTCTTCTCAGAGAAGAGGTCACATCTCCTATTTTACAACATGCATGGAATTGGTATTGGTCAACTCTAAACCTCCCATAAGCACGATGAGTATACTGGTTTTTTTGGTGATGGGGGATATATTTTTACTCTGTTGCCCAGGGTAGAGTGCCATGGCATCAGCCTAGCTCACAGCAATCTCTAACTCCTAGGTTCAAGTGATCCTTCTGCCTCAGCCTCCCAAGTAGCTAGGACTACAGGAACCCACTAAGACGCCCGTCTTTTTTCCTATTTTTAGTAGACACCGGGGTCTCACTTTGCATGGGTTGGTCTCAAACTCCTGAGCCCAAGAAATCCACCCACCTTGGCCTCCCAGAGTGCTAGAATCATAGGCATGAGCTGCTGCACCCAGGCTTAGTGAGTACTTTTGAGCAGTGTATCAAGCCTGCCGTTTCTGGGCTACCATGACACCTGCTTCCCACCTTGGCAAATCCCACATCAGGCAGGAATCTTCCCCATTTGGCCTTGAGAGTCACTGCACGGATCCTTCAAGAGTGAAACCTGAAACCATCGGTTGCCTTCTTATCTCCCCAAAGAGCCTTTTCTCTCGCCTCTGCTTAGAATGTCCATCCATCATGATTAGCAGGCTGGGCCAGCACAGACCTCTAGAATATGCAATGAGCTTTGTGGGCAATTACCAGCTTCTTCAAGGACTGTGGAGGGTGAGGGTGAAGCAGAATGTCATCTGAACAGCAGCATTATGTTCCAATGTGTCATGCTGCCACTGATCACTACACTTTAGGGTTGCTTAAGTAAACCTAAAATTATTTGTATCATTGGTCATGCCTCACCCACAAACTCTGGTGTACTTATAAACATCTTGAGACAGTTAGTTATTTGTTTTATTTCTGAGAAGGTAAGATGACCTGAGAACTCCTTTATAAAATTTGTAGCATGACCTATCTCCCTCCAGGGTGGTGGCTGTCCTTTTGGAAGCCACAGTGATTTTCTCACTCATGAGCAGAAGCACAAGGACTATGAGATGCTTTCTTGGTGTGGGATAAGCTGAGGGGGGTGCCAAGAAGACTGCATGGTCAAAGTTAACAGAAACCAAACCCACATATAAGAATGGACGTATTAGTCCTCACACTAATGGGAATTTAAAAAATCAGACTGATCCTTGTAACTCAATTCATCCTAGGAGAATAAGTGAGCACCAGGAAGAGGCTTCGGTAAAAACCTGAAGGTTAGTGTTGTTAGTCTGTTTGGTGTTGCTAAACATGAGCGCCTGGGGCTGGGTGATTTATAAAGAAAAGGGGCTTATTTGGCTCACAGTTCTGTAGGCTGTACAAGAAGCATGGCATTGACCTTTGCTCTGGTGAGGATCTCAAGAAGCTTCCCTTGGTGGTGGAAGGTACAGGGGAGCTGGTAAAGGAGATCACCTATCACATGGTGAGAGAGGAAGCCAGAGAGAACCAGGAGGGGAAGTGCCAGGCTGTTTTTAACATTTTAACAACCAGCACCCACTGCTCCTCAGTCATGAGGGATCCAGTCTCTTGACTCAAACACCTCCCCTTAGGGCAGTGATTTTCAACAGGAGTGCCACAAGAAGATCTTAGGTGTGCCATGAACAATCTTAAAGCTCATTAATTAAATTATTTTTGAAAGACGTTCAAAGCACAGTAGTATATTCTTTTTTTTAACTTTTTTTTTTTTTGAGATAGAGTCTCACTCTGGGCCCTGAGTAGAGTGCCAGGCCTCCTAACTCACAGTAACTGCAAACTCCTGGGCTCAAGCAATCCTCCTGCCTCAGCCTCCTGAGTAGCTGGGACTACAGGTACCCGTCACAGTGCCTGGCTAGTTTTTCTATTTTTAGTAGAGGTGGGGTCTTGCTGTTGCTCAGGCTGGTCTTGAATTCCTAAGCTCGGGTGATCCACGTGCCTGGCCTTCTACTCTTTTTTTGATCGACATAATTTCAGTGCACTGTGGAAGTTTAACTATAGGTTCAAGTGCACTATGAGATAAAAAAGCTTGAAAAACACTGCCTTAGGGGATTGCACTTCAACTTGAGGTCTCCAACTTTGGCAGCTGGGAATAGAGCACACAATGCAGCTCACCATGTAGGGCCAGTATCCGGGATGTAAAGGGAGGGCAGCCTGCACGTAGCCCTGGGGAGAGAGTGGGGATCCAGACACTTTAGGCCAGGGGCACTAAAGGAAAAGTGGGTGGTGACTGGAAAGCTGGCCCTGAACTTGACCTTAAGGTCACTGGAAATTATGCCACCTGCTTCATCTGTTCTCCTCTGGTTCCTTCCTACCTTGCCTGTGTAGGAGGCCCTTCCAGCACCAGCCCTCAGTAACCACAGTTTGAGGATCACCCAGGTGCAGGACAGGTAAGGACCCGCTATTGCTCCTGTTAAAGGTCCTATACCAGGAAACAGTCTTCTCCTATTACACAGCTCTACCCACGTTTTTGTAGTGGGGTGCCCACTCTTTAAAGTATTAAATAAAATATTGGATGTGTAAAACAGAATATTTACAACATAAGTAAGGCAAAGTAACACAATGCTCAACAATCAGCTGAAGAACTAGAACTTTTCCAGTAATTTCTCAGACCCGGTGAGTCTTCCCCTAATAGAGTAGTCATCCTGGGCTTGTCTTCCTATGTCTCTTTGTAGTCTGTGCAGTACATACATAGTGCGGATACACGTCCCTAATCAGCATGTA
This sequence comes from Galagoides demidoff, assembly GCA_963574575.1. Taxonomy (NCBI): domain Eukaryota; kingdom Metazoa; phylum Chordata; class Mammalia; order Primates; family Galagidae; genus Galagoides; species Galagoides demidoff. The sequence continues at coordinate 18,408 of CAUYQV010178107.1, forward strand.
CTTCAGCTTTGCAGGTTTTAAGCCTCACATCAAAGGAATGACACAGAATGTTTTCATCTGTGACCTGCTTTGTTTCTGTTTCTTTCCCCTAACACTGTGTTAAGTCATCTATGGAGAAGCCTGTGGCCGGGTCCATCTGATGTCTACTGAGACAGGACATCCCACGGTGTGCGTATCACAAATCACTTCCATTCTTCAGTTGGGACATTTGGGTTGTTTTCTTGTTACTAACATTGCTGCTGCCATATTCTTCTTGGTAACTTCTCTGGATTCCAGTCTATTCCTAGGTATAAGCCTGGGATGAAACTGCTAGGCTATGGGCGGTGCCTGTGGTTCAGTGAGTAGGGCACTGGACCCATAAACCAAGGGTGGTGGGTTTGAACCCAGCCTCAGCCAAATTGCAAGAAAAAAATAGCTGGGCACTGTGGCGAGTGCCTGTAGCCCCGGCTACTTGGGAGGCTGAGGCAAGAGAATCACCTAAGCCCAGTGAGACTGTCTCCAAAAAAAAAAAAAAAAAAAGACATTGCTAGGTTATGTAAGTATAGTCATGCACCATCAGTGACATTTTGGTCAACAACAAACCGCATACATGACAGTGGCCCCGTAAGATTATATTATATTACCATATTTTTACTGTACCCTTTTGATGCACAGATACTTCCCCTGGTGTTAATCTGCCCACAGCACTCAGAGTGATGACATGCTGTGCGGGTGTGTGGCCTGGGAGCAACAGGCTGGAGCGTATATCCTCGGTGTGCAGCGGGCTGCACTGTCTAGGCTTGCGTAAGTACCTCTGACGTTCACACAGTGATGAAATCACCCCATGGTGCACATCTCAGAGTATGTTCCCGCTGTTTGCACAATGCAGGCTGTATGTGTATAATGTCAAAGGATTTCAGAAGGGAGCACGCCCATTCATCCCACGCTGACAGCAGAGATGCCTTCCAGATGTTGTATATTCTCACCACACCTGATACTGCCAGATTTGCTAATTTGGGCCATCCTGGTGGGTGTAAAAGGCGCCTTCACAGGCTTCAGTTTGAAGTTATTACCCGAAGCCGAGCATTTTCCCGTGTTTTACTGGCCATTTGTGACTTCCTTCCTAGAGCATGCAGGTTAGAATTCTCTGCTCAGTATTCTGGTGTGTTTTGATGATATGCAGAACTTCTTTAAATATTTATGTAAATTGTTTAAGAAACTGAGTGCACATCCTGCACCAAGCACTATTGTAAGTTCTGGGATACAGCAGGGCCAGAACGAAGCCTTTTTTTTTTTTTTTTTTTGCAGTTTTTGGCCAGGGCTGGGTTTGAACCTGCCACCTCCAGCATACAGGCTGGCACACTACTCCTTTGAGCCACAGGTGCTGCCCATGAACAAAGGCTTTTTCCTTGTGCATTCCTAGCACAGCAACTGAACCACCAAGTACGGCAGTAAACATAGAGCATGTGAGTGCTCCTAGGTACCTCAGAGAAAAGAGAGACGGCAGGAGAGAGGCAGAGGGAGGGCTGGGCTGCAGGTCAGGGCAAAGCCTAATGGTGCAACCGAGGGGAGCAGTGAGCCCCGCAGATGCCGTGGGAGGCCATCAAGGAAGAGAGAGCACAACATGCAGGGGCCCTAGGGCAGGAGAGTCCGCAAGCTCCAGAAATGAACAGGCTGCTGTGGGTGCAGCCATATAAGCCTGAGAGAGGGAACCCACCAGGGAGGTGGGAGAAGGATCGGGGTCTTGATGGCGTATGGTGCAGAGACCCCGGCCTTTATCCTGAGCAATGTAAGGGGCACCATGGGGTGTGAATAGGAGGCTTCCTGTCTGAAGCCTCACTCTTCTGAGTTGAGAACAGACTACAGGGACCCAGGGAAGAAGAACCAGAGCCTTGGAGAGGTCAATCTTGTAATCCCAGGGAGAGACAACACCGTCTTAGTCTGGGGTGCACGTGGCGGGGCTGGTGAGAAGTGGCCAGTTTCTAAATATGTTCTGGAACTGCAGTCAACAGAAGTCTCTGTTGTGCTGGCTGGGGACACAGAAGATAGGTATCAAAAATGATGCCTGAGCCGTTGTAAAAATGGAGTCACCTTAATTTTGGGTGGGGTGGATGGTGAGAGGAACAGATGGGGGTGTAAA
>CAUYQV010178108.1:0-11101 GCA_963574575.1 Galagoides demidoff
GGCTGCAACCAAAAAATGGGCGGGCATTGTGGCAGGCGCCATGGTTCCAGCTACTTGGGAGGCGGAGGCAGGAGACTCGCTTGAGCCCAGGAGTTGGAGGTTGCTATGAGCTGTGATGCCATGGCACTCTACCCAGGGGGATAGCTTGAGGCTCTGTCTTAAAAAAAAAATGCCCATGTAGCACCACACAATGTCCAGCTCTCCACCACAGACCTGCCAACCACAAGCCGCCCACCACCATATACCACAGTTATATTTGATGTCCACTCCTGGGTGGAGCAAACACCTGCAGCCACAACCTGGACAGTCTTGCCAAGCAACCACTGCCACTGCCGCAGGAAGACCTAGCCAGAGTAATCACACACGTCCATAGAAAGAGACTCGCCCAGCCTCTGCTCAAGTTTCTAATAGTGGCCTAGGGGCCAACCTACCACTTCACATAAAGGTCTTCCACCACTGGCTTAGACTATGACTACCACAGGGGAATAGGACAACACAGAACAGGTACATTACAATATTTCACATTGTATCTGTCCCTGTCCTGCTGGTCAGTCTTGTGGAAAAGGACACAAAAACACTCCTTGGGGACCTCTTCTTCTTCTCACTAAATAGAAGAGTTCCCAGCGAAGGATAATAGGAGCACTGCAAACCTACCTGCATGGAACTGATAGAAGAGATTTCCAATGAGAAGAAACCACCAAAACAACTCTGGCAACATGAAAAACAATCTAGTTTGACACCTCCAAAAGATCACAATAGTCCTACTGCAACAAACCTCAACCAAAAAGAAATTATCAAAATGTCAGAAATGGAATACAGAATATGGATGGCAAATAAGATGAATGGGGTTGAAGAGAAAATTGAAAATTAACACAAAGAAGCCAAAAAAAAAAATTCAGAACATCAAAGAAAAGAAATAAAAAGTCATCAAAGAGACAGACAACATAATAAAGGATATAACAAAATGCACAGAAATGAGTCACTTCGGGAACTTCAAAACACAGCAGAGAGCTCTAAGAACAGGCTACACTGAACAGAAGAAAGAATTTTAGAGTTTGAGGACAAGGATTTCAAACTAACCCAGCCAAAGATGCAGAAAAAAAAACAGAGAAGAATGAACAATCACTCATAAAAATAAGGGGCTATGTAAAAAGAGCCAATATATAAATAAATTATAGGTATTCTTGAGGAAGAGGAAGAAAATGCATAAAGCATGGAAAACCTACTGAAGGAAATTATTGAGGAAAACTTCCTTGGTATCACCAGAGATTCAGATATTCAGAAACAAAATGGTTATCAAACATCAGAAAGATTCATACTAAACAGGATATTGCCAAGACACACAGTCATGAAACTGGCCAAAGTCAAAATGAAGGAGAAAATTCTACAAGCTGTAAAACAAAAGCAATAACTAACCTACCAAAGAAAGTCTAACGGGGCTCATGTAGATTGCTCAGTGGAGACCTTATAAGCCAGAAGGGATTAGGGCCCCATTTTAATCTTCTTAAAAAGAACAACTGCCAGCCAAGAATTCCGTATCCTGTAAAACTAAGTTTCATATAAAGACTTTTCCAGACAAGCAAACACCTAGAGAATTTTTCACTACTTAGACCTGCCCTATAGAAAATGTTCAATATTGGGCGGCACCTATGGCTCAATGGGTAGGGCCCTGGCCCCATATACGGAGAGTGGCAGGTTCAAACCCAGCCCTAACTAAACTGCAACAAAAAATAGCCAGGTGTCGTGGCAGAGGCCAGTAGTCCCAGCTCCTCAGGAGGCTGAGGGAAAAGAATCACCTAAGCCCAGGCAATTCTAGAGGTTGTCGTGAGCTGTGACACCACAGCACTCTACTGAGGGTGACAAAGTGAGAGTCTGTCTCAAAAAAAAAAAAAGAAAAGAAAAAGAGAATGTTCAATATTGTACTATTCATGAAACAATATAATAAATACCTATCAGTGTATAAATAACTGAAAATTAAATCTCATGGTTATAAAGCACAAGCAGAAGAGGAAAAACAAAACAACAAGATGTCAGCATAATGAAAAGAACAATACCCCCTATATCAATACTGACACTGAGCATGAATTGTCCTGACACTCCAATGAAAAGACACAGACAAGCTAAATGATGGATATAAAAATTCTTGCCCAATTATACTATAACCTCTGTAAGTTGACCACCCAAGGGACTATAACAATAATGGTTAATGTGGTCAACAATAAATGGTCAAACTGGTCAATAATCAGAGGTGGTCAACCTAAGAAACTAGTCCTACTGTATTGACACACACACATGGTACATGCTTGGTCTATGAATAATAGGTCAGCTTAACGAAGTGGTCAATGTAGGGAAGTGGTCAACTTTAATGGTGGTTCTACTGTATATCCTGTCTCCAAGAAATCATCTAACGATACACACAGACTCAAGGTAAAAGGATGGAAAAAAAATATTCCAAGCAAATGGAAACCAAAAACAAACTGGTATCACATTTTCATATCAAATAAAATTAACATTAAATCAACAATGGTTAAAAAAAAAAGATGATCATTATATAATGATAAAGAGGACAATTCACAAGAAGACATAATAATCCTAAAAATATATACACCTAACACAAAAGGTTCCAGATTCATAAAGTAAATTCTATTAGATGTAAGCAAAAAAATTAACAGTAGCATTATAATTGCTGCGGAATTCAATACACCATTGATGAAACTGAACAAATCATCAAAGCAGAAAATCCACAAAGAAATATTGGACTTAAATGGAACTCAAAACAAATGGACCTAATAGTCATTTACAGAACTCTCTACCTAAAAACTACAGAATATACATCGTTCTCATCAGTACATGGGACATTTTCTAAGACTGATCATATCTTAGGCCACAAAACAAGTCTCAGCAAATTCGGAAAAATCAAAATCATACCATGCATCTTCTTAGAACACAGGAGAATCGAACTAAAAATCAATTCAAGAGAAACTCTCAAATCCACACAAAATCACAGAAATTAAAAACCTGCTGATAAACAATCCTAAGGTCAATGATAAAATTAAGATAGAAATCAAAAAATCTTCAAGCTGAATGACAAAGGAGACACAAGCTTTCAAAACCTATATGCTTCAGTAAAGTCAGTGTTAAAGGGGAAAACTCACACCTTAAACCTATCAAAAAGATAAAAAGACACAAATTATCAACCTCATGTCACATCTCAAAGAACTAGAGAAAGAACAAACCAAAGCCAAAGCCAGAAGAAGAAAAAGAGTAATAAAGCTCAAAACAGAACTAAATAAAATGAAACCCCCAAAAAATACAAAAGATCAAAACAAAATTGGTTCTTTGAAAACATAAACAAAATCCACAGACCAAGAGCTAGATTAACTGGAAAGAGAAGAAAAAGGACTCAAGTAACCTCAAACAGAAACGGTAAAGGAGGTTGGGAGTGGTGACGCATGCCTATAATCCAAGCACTCTGGGAGGCTGAGGCAGGAGGATTATTTGAGCTGGGGAGTTCAAGATCAGCCTGAGAAAGAGCAAGACCCCTGCTGGGCTTTGTGGCAGGCACCTGTAGTCCCAGCTACTTGGGAGGCTGAGACAGGAGGATCATTTAAACCCAGGAGTTGGAGGTTACAATAAGCTACAATGATGCCACTGCACTCTAGCAAGAGCAACAAAGCAAGAATCTGTCTCAGGAAAAAAAAGAAGAAGAAGAAGGGAAAAGATGGGACAGGAAGAGAAGGAAAAGAAATGAAAAAAGAAAAGAATGAAAGAAATGAAAATGAAAAAGGAGACAAGTGATACCACAAAATATAAAATTATCATCCATGACTACTACAAAAATCTCTACACACACAAACAAGAAAACCAAGAAGAAATTGATAAATTCCTGAAAACACACAACCTTCCAATCCTTAGCCAAGAAGAAACAGAAATCCTGAGCAGAACAATATCTAGCAGCAAGATGAAGGCAATAATAAAAAATCTCCCAATGAAAAAAGGCCCTGGACCAGACAGATTCTCAGCCCAAGTCTACTAGACCTACAAAGAACTGGCACTTACCCTAAAGAAATTATTCCATTTAACATTAAGAAGGAGGGAATCCTCCTAACTCATTCTATAAAGCCAGCATCACCCTAATACCAAAGTAAATATACATTTTTATCATCAGCACCAAAGATATTTTCTATGATTGGCCATATCATAGACCACAAAACATGTCTCAGCTAATTCAGAAAAGTCAAAATCATATCATGTATATTCTCAGACCATAGTGGAAAGGACACAACAAAAAAAGAAAACTGCAGATCAATATCCCTTATGAACACTGATGCAAAAATCTTTCAATAAGATAATAGCAAACCAAATTTAGCAGCACATCAAAAAGATAATTCATGATAATCAAGTAGGTTTCATGCCAGGGATGCAAGAAGGGTTCAACAGATGCAAATCAATATGTGTGATTCATCACATAACCAGAAGCAAAAACAAAGTCCATGTGATCATCTCAATAGATACAGAAAAAGCATTTGATAAAATCCAGCACCCTTTGATATTGAAAATCTTCAACAAACTAGGTATAGAAGGAACATACCTCAAAATTATCCAAGCCATATAGACAATCCCAAAGGCAACATTATACTGAATGAGTAAAAGTTGAAAGATTTTCCCTAAGAACTGGCATAAAACAAGGGTGCCTACTATCACTCACTTCTATTCAATATAGTACTGAGCTATGACTCAACATAGCTAGAGCAATCAAGCAAGAAAAAGAAAGGGTATCCTACGTGGGAAAGATGAGGTCAAACTATCCCCGTTTGCCAATCATCTGGTCTTATATCTAGAGAACCTTAAAGACTTCACAAAAAAATTCCTACAGATAAATAAATTCAGCAAAGTCTCAGTTTATAAAATCAATGTACACAAAGCAGTAGAGCTGAGAGTCAAATCAGGAATCCAGTAACACCTGCAATAGCTAGAAAAAGAATAAAATACTTTGGAATATATAATACTTAACTAGGGAGGTGAAAGATCTCTTCAGGGATCTCTATAAAACACTGATGAAAGAACCTGCAAGTAACATAAATAGAAAAACATTCTAATACTCATGGATTGGTAGAATCAACAGTGTTAAAATACTATTTGGCCCAGAGCAATTTACAGATTCAACACAATTCCCATCAAAATACCAAAGTCTTACTTCAGACATCTAGAAAAAAATAATCCTAAGCTTCATTTGGAACCAAAAAAGAGCCTAAATAGCCTAAGTAATCTTAATCAAAAAGAACAAATCTAGAGGCATCATATTACCTGACTGCAAATTATACTACAAGGCTATAGTAACCAAAACAGTATGGTACTGGTATAAAAGAAGAGATATAGACCAATGGAACAGAATAGAGAAGCCAGAAATAAAGCCATATAGCTACTACCAACTGATCTTTGACAAAGCAGATAAAACATACGTACACTGAGGAAAGGACTCCCAATTCAATAAAGGATACTGGGAAAACTGAATATCCACACACCAAAGAATGAGACAGGATCCCTATCTCTCATCATACAAAAATTAATTCAAGATGGACTAAAGACTTAAATGTAAGGCATGAAACCATGAGAATTCTAGAAAAAAAAAAAAAACATAGAAAAACTCTCCTAGACATAGGCCTAGACGAAGAATTTATGAATAAGACCCCAAAGGCAAATACAACAGTAACAAAAATAAATAAATAAACGGGACTTAATTAAGTTATCTGCAATAGCAATGGAAATAATTAACAAAGTAAACAAGCAACGTATAGAATGGAAGAAATTATTCACAAACTATACATGTGACAACAGACTAATTTCCAGAATCTACAAAGAACTCAGAGAACTCAGACAAAACAGCAAGAAAAAAACAAGCCCATCAAAAAGTAGGCAAAAGACATGAACAGAATTTTTTTCAAAAGATAGACAAATGCCCAACAGACATATGAAAACATATCACTAATCAACAGAGAAATGCAAAGTAAAACCACAATGAAATACAACCTTACCTCTGTCAGAATGAGCTTTTTTTTTTTTTTTTTGAGACAGAGTCTCACTCTGTTGCCCTAGCAGTGGCATCAGAATAGCTCATTACACCCTCAAACTCCTGGGCTCAAGTAATCCTGCTACCACAGCCTCCCAAGTAGCTAGAACTACAGGCATGCACCACCACACTTAGCTAATTTTTCTATTTTCTGTAGAGACAAGGTCTTACTATTGCTTAGGCTGGTCTCAAACCTCTAAGCAATTCTCCTGCCTTGGCCTCCAGAGTGCTAGGATTACAGGCATGAGCTATTGTACCCAGTCTCAGAATGGCCATTATTAAAAAGGCAAAAAATGGCAGATGCTGGCATGGATGCAAAGAAAAAAAGTGTACTTATACACTGTGGGAATGCAATTTAATACAACTTCTATGGAGATTCCTCAAAGTGCAAAAAGTAGATCTACCATTCAATCTAGTAATCCCACTACTGGGTATCTACCCAAAGGAAAAGAAATTATTCTATCAAAAAGACACCTGTACTAGAATGTTTATCTCAACAACATTCACAATTGTAAAGATATGAAATCAACCTACATGCCCATCAATACATGATTGGAAAAAGAAAATATAGTTATGCATAATACACACACCCACACCATGGAGTAGTACTCCGCCATTAAAAGGAATGAAATAATGTCATTTACAACAACTCGGATAGAAATGGAGACCATTATCCTAAGGAAAGTATCTCAGGAATGGAAAAACAAATACCACATGTTCTCACTAATAAGTGGGAGTTAAACGATGGGTGTACATGGGCACAAAAAAATATAAAGGACATTGAAAACTAAGAAGGGGTAGGCTGGGAAGAGAACGAGGGATAAAAAATTACCTATTGAGTACAGTGAACACTGTTCTAGTGGCAAACTCAGTGTAAGCACTGAGCTCAGCATGATAAAGTGAATTCATATAACAGAAACTTTTGTACCCCTTTAATATTTTGAAATTTTAAAAAGTAAAATAAACAAATTCAAAGATAATTGTTGGCAATGATGTGAAGGAGTTGGAATCTCTGTACGCTGTTGGTGAGGATACAAAATTATACACCTGCTCTGGAAAACAGTGTGGATATTCCTCTAAAAATTAAAAATAGAACTACCGTATGATCCTACTTTCAAAAGAGTTGAAATCAGGATCTCGGTTCAGTGCCCGTAGCACTGAGTAGTTACGGTGCCAGCCACATACACCAAGGCTGGTTGGTTCAAACCCAGCCCAGACCAGCTAAACAACGATGACAACTACAACCAAAAAATAGCCAGGCATTGTGGCGTGCATCTGTAGTCCCAGCTACTTGGGAGGCTGAGGCAAAAGAATCACTTAAGCCCAAGAGTTTGAGGTTGCTGTGAGCTGTGATACCACAGCACTCTACCAAGGGTGACATAATAAAACTCTGTCTCAAAAAAATAAAAAAAATCAGGATCTCACAGACATGTCTGCACTCCCATATTCACTGCAGCATTACTCACAAAAGCAAAGGCATGGAAACAACCCAAGTATCTATCACCAGATGAACGGGTAAAGAAAAGGTGGTACATACATGCAAGAGAGTATTATTTAGCCTTTAAAAAAAGGAAAACCTATCATTTATGATAACAGGAGGAAACTGGATGGCATCATTTTAAATGAAATAAACCAGAAACAGAACAAACACTATCTGATAGTACTTCCATGACAATAGTCAAACTCATAGAAGCAGAGAATACAACAGTGGATGTCAGGGTTTTGGGGGAGGGGAAATGGGAAGTTGTTGTTCAATGGATATAAAATTTCAGCAATGCCAGATGAATAAATTCTAGAGATCTGCTATAGAACAGGGCCTACAGTTAACAAAACAGTATTATGCACTTCAATATTTATTAAGAGGGTAGATCTCACATTAAGTTTTCTTACTACACACACACACAAAACAAAGGGACACAAGGAAATTTGTAGAGATACTGGATACCTTGATACCTGGATTGCCTTGATTGCAATGATGGCATTAGAGGTACTGCACATGTTCAAACTCATTAAATTATACACATTAAATAAGTACAGTTCATTGTACATAAACTATTCCTCAATAAAGCTGTTCAAGGCTTACACAATATGGCCGGCGACATTAGCTAGTGCTCACTCTACTCTACTCTCTAACGGGGAAGCGGCGGACTACAAGAGACTGAACTGTATCTGCCTCTATTTCCAACAGACTCACATTCAACTTTTCGCTCACAAGAAGAAGCCAGGGAAATTTTATTAGTCCTTTAAAAAAAAAGTTAATATAAAATTATAGCAAAAAAAGGAATCTGAACGTAACACAGCTGGAATAATCTGCAGTGGTGGTGGCGGGAGAAGAGGTTTAACTTAGTTGATTTTTTATGGTTTTGGTTGTTCGCGCTAGTCTCACGGTGATGGAAGCTGCACATTTTTTCCAAGGGACGGAGAAGCTGCTGGAGGTTTGGTTCTCCAAGCAGCAACCTGACGCAAACCAAGGATCTGGAGATCTTCGCACTATCCCGAGATCTGAGTGGGATATACTTTTGAAGGATGTGTAATGTTCAATCATAAGTGTGATAAAAACTGGCAAGCAGGAAGCTTATGTACTCAGTGAGAGTAGCATGTTTGTCTCCAAGAGACGTTTCATTTTGAAGACATGTGGTACCACCCTCTTGCTGAAAGCACTGTTCCCCTGTTGAAGCTTGCTGGGGATTACAATGGGTTTGACGCAATTCAAAGCTTCTTTTATTCTCATAAGAATTTCACGAAGCCTTCTCCCCAAGGGTACCCACACCGGAATTTCCAGGAAGAAATAGAATTTCTAAATGCAATTATCCCAAATGGAGCAGCATATTGTATGGGACGTATGAATTCTGACTGTTGGTACTTCTATACTCTGGATTTCCCAGAGAGTCGAGTAATCAGTCAGCCAGATCAAACCCTGGAAATTCTGATGAGTGGGATTGACCTAGCAGTTATGGACCAGTTCTACATGAAAGATGGTGTTACTGGAAAGGATGTTACTCATGAGAGTGGAATTCGTGACCTGATACCAGGTTCTGCCATTGATGCCACATTGTTCAATCCTTGTGAGTATTCAATGAATGGAATGAAATTGGATGAAATTTACTGGACTATTCACATCACTCCAGAACCAGAATTTTCTCATGTTAGCTTTGAAACAAACTTATATCAGACCTCCTATGATGACCTGATCAGGAAAGTTGTGGAAGTCTTCATGCCAGGAAAATGTGTGACCACCTTGTTTGTTAATCAGAGTTCTAAGTGTCGCACAGTGCTTTCTTCACCCCAGAAGACTGAAGGCTTTAAACGTCTTGATTGTCAGAGTGCTATGTTCAATGATTACAATTTTGTTTTTATCAGTTTTGCTAAGAAGCAGCAACAACAGCAGAATTGATTAAGAAAAATGAAGAAAAACGCAAAAAGAGAACACGTGTAGAAGGTGGTGGCTGCTTTCTAGATGTTAATACTGGGAGCCATGCTTTCCATAACCACCACCTTGTAGTTGCAGAAAGCCCTAGATATAATGATAGTGTAATCATTTTGAATTGTATGCATTATTATATCAAAGAGTTAGATATCTTGCATGAATACTCTCTTCTGTGTTTAGGTATTCTATGCCACTCTTGCTGTGAAATTGAAGTACATGCAGAAAAAACCTTTTACTATATGAAACTTTACAACACTTGTGAAAACAATTCAATTTGGTTTATGCATAGTGTAATATTTCTCCAGGTATCCTCCAAAATTCCCCACAGACAAGGCTTTCATCCTCATTAGGTGTTGGCCTCAGCCTAAGCATCTAGGACTATTCTTTTAAACTGCTGCCAGAATTTTACATCCAGTTACCTCCATTTTCTAGAACTTATTCTTTACTAATGTTACTGGGACAATTTCTACTTCATACAGGTGTTTTTGCAATAGCAGTATTAAAGTCTTTCTTCCACAAGTTGGGTCCTCTTAAAATGATTCCAGTTACTTATTTTGCGTACTACTATTTAAAAATTATTTGTCTGTGCATTTATACTCCTATAATTGATTTCTTCCCTCACCATGGTGTTTCCCCCAAGCCCTCCAAATAAAGCAATACAGTGTCAACACTGGGGGTTTATAGACAAATCTTATACCACAGGTGGGGAAAAGGGGAGATAGTCCCTGGACTTATCTTTTAAGGGCATGGGAATTTGGCCTCCTTTTTATTGGTATGGATTCTATCTACAGATGACAATCACAAAAATAAACTTCTCCAGTGCTGATCAGCAAGGAAGACCCACAAAGAATTATAGGTGGAGATTAGGGTGTATTGGGTGAACTGTGGAAATCATATGTAATTCTGTACTCGTCAGTAAATGAGATTAGCCTTTACTTGCTAAGTAGTAAATAAAAGGGTTTTTATTACTAAGATGATTATCAAGAAAGTTTAGCATAAAGTTTATACTAGATTCAGTAAGTCAGGTCAGCTTGGATCATTGATGTTAACTTTTACTTTAGCAGCCATTTCCACTAATAACATACTGTAAACTTTCATTCAAAGCACAATCAATGTCTTTTTCATCTTGTGACTTCAAGTTCTGCAAGTTTGTGATGCATGTGAGTGTTCTGACTTCCTGTGTTCTCCAAGTATGGTTTTCTGTTACCATGGAATTCACAGGATCAAATGAGCAACTGCCTAGAATGAGAATCATCCAGGTTATTCAGATAAACACCATGGAGCCAAATATATGAATGAGTGAATAAATAATAAAACATGCTAGATTCTAAAATACTCAGTGGGAAATGACTAAAATAGAGGCTTTCAAGAGTCAGCATCTTTTAACTATATTTGCAAATGCTGTGGGATGTAAGCAACTAAGCGAACAGCAAAGTTGACTAAATTTTATATTTCTCCTCACTATATTTTGATAATTACTGGATTGATACAGTGAAGTTTTGTTCCTTCCGTATTTATAAATGAAACACCTTTTTTTAGTGTTTCTAAACATAAAATCTACTTGGTTTGAAATCAAGTGGTATGGAACACTTTTGACTTATTTT
>CAUYQV010178109.1:0-25525 GCA_963574575.1 Galagoides demidoff
CTTATTTTTTTATTTTTTATTTTTTTTTGAGACGGAGCCTCAAGCTATCCCCCTGGGTAGAGTGCCATGGCATCACAGCTCACAGCAACCTCCAACTCCTGGGCTCAAGCGAGTCTCCTACCTCCACCTCCCAAGTAGCTGGGACCACAGGCGCCCGCCACAACGCCTGGCCATTTTTTTTGGTTGCAGCCATCATTGTTGTTTGGTGGGCCCGGGCTGGGGATTCGAACCCGCCACCTTAGGGGTACGCAGCTGGCACTTTAGCCGATTAAGCCACAGGCACCGATACTGCCTAGCACTTAAGAGATGTTCTACAAATATGGAATAAATGAATGAGTGTGTGAATGAAGAAGAGATGTAGCTTTAGATAACAAAGAATGGGCTCAGCAAACAAGTATTTTAAGTGAACAGAGAATGGTATTAAGCAACCTTAAAAACAAAACTGAATTAAAAGATTATGGAAGTATCTTTATACAATTAAAATTATATATAAATATTATTCCCTATTAGTTAGAGGTATGTTTCCTCCATTAATTGTAAGGATTAGAACACAAAGAATCATCCTTTTCTTCTTGACAGGTTTTGAAAATTTTTCTTGAGATCAAGTTTCAACTCCAAACAAAACAAGTATCAATACTATCCAAAATTATCATTATGGGAAGAAAAAAGGGAAAGAATGGCATACTTTCTTAACACTACATTTAATAATTTGTAAAAGATATTTGTTCACTTACAGTAATCAGCCATTCAATTTTAAGCAATAATTAAACTTTAAACATCTTTTTAAAATATTGACTCAAAAATATATAGCATAGATTATTTAGTAAATAAATATATATGTATTGATAGTCTGCTCTGCAAGAAGGACTATATTAAGTTGTAGGGAGGCAAATAAAACAAAGTATTTTTAAAAATCTTTTCCAAACTTTTTTAAAAGTATTTTCAAAGTATTTTTAAAAATCTTATCCAAAACTTTTTTTTTTTTTTTTTTGAGACAGAGCCTCAAGCTATCCCTCCCCTCCTCCCCCCTGGGTAGAGCGCTGTAGCATCACAGCTCACAGCAACCTCCAACTCCTGGCTCAAGCGAGTCTCCTGCCTCAGCCTCCCAAGTAGCTGGGACTACAGGCAACCGCCACACTGCCTGGCTATTTTTTTTGGTTGCAGCCATCATTGTTGTTTAGATGCTTGAGCCACAGGCGCCGAGCCTCCAAAACTTTTTTATAAAAAAGTTTTCTTTGAAAACTTGCATCACCTCAACTGACTCTAAAAAATAAATGTATGCAGTAACTATTCTTTCCACAATTTTGAACTTAAGAAAACTACCATCACTCATTATTTCCCTAAGGTTACCAGAAAAAGTTAGTGAAAAGTAAGAAGAGTAACTACCTGCAATCCAGGTCATCTGTCACTCTAGTATACTTTCTTTCAAATAACACAATATGAACTCTCGAAAATAAGTAATTAACATTTGTAAATCGTTCTTAACATCTTCTTAGTATTAAATTACTTTCCAAGAGTCAAATATAGCAAAATCTTTTAAATTAATTAAAAATGACGAATCTAAAAGGTACCCAGCAATTCTTTTACACAAATAAGACACTTCATATTTCCTGTATGTTAATTTCTAAGTTAAAGAGCCAGAAAACAATTCAATAATACAACCTTCTCTAAACTATAGAAAACTTTGACTGGAATTAATCCTTAATAGAATATATTTGCTCCACATCACAATTTTTCAAATATATATTCTGGCCAAACTAAATAAAAGACAACTAAAGTTCAACTACAATAGAATGTTGCTTCTCTGAAATACAAATAATGATCAAGAATAACCACAACATAATTCTATGGTATTTTCTAATTTCAAGAAGTAGGTAAAACTTCTATATATCATAATAAATACAGAGGGCTATATCCAACTTCTAAAAGGATTTGAAGGGGAGGAAACATACATTTTAAAATAGAGAAGAAATTCAAGGCAACCTGCCCTATATTCCAAATAATTCTAAGGCAGTCTGTCCCTATTTCAAATAAGTAGTTTTCCTGTTAAAAAAAAAAAACAACACATTACATGGAAAAGTAAGCCACTTAAATTGTCTATTTGGGATACTTCACTCTCTTCACAGTACAGTAATATATTTTATGGAGTTTTCTAAAGCCCTGTCTATAGATACCTTCACTGAGTTTCAGAATATGGCAAAATACCTGAATAAACATAGGTAAAATTTCTAACTTTCAGACAAAATATCAGTTCTTCCAACCTGCCAATTCTTACAATCAATGTGATAAACTTCATAAAATCGCATTTGTAAACTTTAAAATAAATCTACAAATCATGAAGCACTTGCCTCCTTTCCCTACCCCGGTCTGAGGCACTTGAGTGCCATTTCAACTGACATGTCCATTATTAAAAACAAAAAAGGAGCTTGTGCTGGATAATATATTTAATAATCCAATTTGAAACTACTAGGAGATGTGCTTATTCAATTCTTCCATTTAGCCTAAACCACTAACCAAGTTATGCACTCATGTGAAGTGAGGTGTCCCTACGTAAAGGTACCTGTAACATGGAAAGGTTAAGGACTGCTACCAAAAGAACTTCAATTGCACAACTGGCCATATTTTTCTAATATACATGTAAAAATCCTTCTAAAATCTGTCTTGGGGACCTGCTTCACTATAAAATTCTAAAAATCCACCATACATACACATAAAATTCAATGGATATACGGCCCCTTAAAAGCCAAGAATCAGCTTGACAGACTGCACCCCAGATTAACCTGAGGGTAAACAATAGGGATGGAATCCTACAGTAAAGTTCATCACACTGCTGAGTTAGAGAGTAAGACAGACCAACCAAGAAAAGGATCTGTGTCCCTAACTCTGCCCCACCCAGAGTGATTTGGTATAATATCACTGCCATTCTCTGTGCCTCAGTTGCCCTGGTCACAAAGATAAAAGCATACCAGATGAACTTTTAAATACCTTTATAGCTCTTCTGGAGCTAATATTTATAATTCTTTTAAGTTAAAAACCTAGACCAACCAAGAAAAGGATCTATGTCCCTAATTCTCTCCTACCCAGAGTGATTTTGTATAATATCACTGTTATTCTCTGTGCCTCGGTTTCCCTGGTCACAAAGATAAAAGCATACCAGATGAACTTTAAATACCTTTATAGCCCTTCTAGAGTGAATATTTATAATTCTTTTGAGTTAAAAATGTACTGAGTATCTACTTCATAAATAAATGGCACCATACATGACAGTATCATGATAATATATAGTTTATATCCTCAAAAGTTAAATATATGGTTGGGAAGATAAAATTAGGGCTAAGCTCCCTTGTTGGCAAAACTCTGTCTTCCTTACCCTTCCATCCCCCAGCCCCCAAATACAGACAGAAGATTTCTTAATATGAAAGAGGAAAAAAAAAATTCTCATTTAAAAATTTTCTGTTAAGTCTTTTATTTTCCCCCCAGAATATCCAGAATTTTGAAATATCTATCTGTAGTTGGTGATAAATATAAACAGATTATTGAAAAGAAACAACTAAAAAGCATACCGACAGGTCAAGAAGCGTGTATTAATTTATCAATGGACTAGTATTTGAAGACTACCTAGCAGAAGAAATGACTCCACATCTAGTTTGTGAAAAGACATCAGAAAGATATAGAAATTTGAGATCTAGTTTGGCATTTGAAACAAATGAAATGAAAAGGAATGTTAGTGGGTCACTCAATACACTTTTCTTTATTTAACTTGATTCTGTGGAAATTACTGTACTTTATTAATCCAAATTTACCACTGTTACTGTGAACTCGAAAGGTACAAATAAGTTAGGGAAAACGCTAGAAGAAAAAACGTTACAGAATTAGGAAGTCAAAAGGAAACATATTTTTATAATACCGTAAGTTTTTCCCACATGAAAGTCACTTTCTAAAGTACAGAAGGGACTGTTGTGAATATTAAATGAAATAATACATGTGATAGCACATATAAAATGTAAAGCACATAGCATGTGTTCACCAGGCATTTAGTCTGAACTGAATCTAGCACTATCATATGTAAAAGACCATGACAAAATATTTATTAACATCAGATGATTCAGGGTTATCATTCCAAAAAAAGCATATGCTGTGTAAAACCAGGATTTAAAATACTGATGCATATGCTCAATGGGACTCCATTTTTAAGAATGGAGCTACTTTAAATGATTTAAATATTTTAACGTGAATCTTCGATTAAAAAAAACATGTACATTATTAATTTATGTTAATTTTAAACCACAAGTCAAATGACAAGACTCATTTGGTCAAAATAAAATGAAAATGATTTTTCTATTCTTGTGGTATGTTGTTCAAATCTAAAATAGTTTTAAAATTTTTTAATGCTTTAAACAATCACACTATAAAGATATGCTCCTATAAATAATACTAAAAATCCTATTAACCTGTTGTTAATAGTAATTGACTGAACTTCCCAAGGACAAATCCTTAAACTGAAAAGTATACTTATCTTTTCAAAAAATATGCAAAGTTTAAGTAAAGGCTAAAAGTTCATAAAATCAATTTGTAAAATTGATTCCCCATTTTAAAGAAACCCAGATAGCAGCAAATTTCCACTGAATTTTAGTAAGATAATTTCTGGTATGTTTAAATCAAAAGTTGATGTTAAAAAAAAACATTCCTAAGCCCCCACTTTCTACAAAACTCTATGCTAACTATATGTTTCCTAACTCTAATCAATACATATTTATTTAGATTTGCAGTAATTCTGAAAATAAATTCTCTAATGATAGTGATCTTCTGAATCAAACCTAAATATTAAGTTTTTAATCAAACCAGAACACACTTCACACACTATTTGTCAAATGAACAAAACCTTATTTAAAATATTATAGCTATAGAATGACATAAACAAAAGCCCAAAGCAGAACCTGAAAGTACTCTAACATATGCAACTTCACAGTCAATGTCAAGATTATTAAACTAAAAGTTAGAAGTAATTTTAAGATGGAAAACAATTCACTAATCACTCTGGAAAGGGAACAAAATGAATAACAGTTTCATATTTTTTTTGCAAAATTACTTTAGACTGGATTTTTAAAATAAAAATCATAGTACTGCAAATACACGATCCATACAACTGAAAACTAAAACTCTACATTCATCTAACTTCCAACGTTGTCTCATTCGTTTACCACATGCACGCCCTCACTTTAAAATTAGAAGCTCAAGCCAATCAAAGATATTGGGGTAAACCTTTAGGAAAAAAAATATCTTGCATATGTATTTAGGCGTACACCTTGGAAAACCAGTTATTTACTAATAAGCAGGTATTTTAATAAAAACAGATAACCACCTCCTAGAATATTCATATTTACTTATTTTGCAAGTGATACTCAAGGTCTAAAAACTAATCTTCACTTCCTGAACCATTTTTATTGGACTCTCCACCTTTGGCTTTTCCAACTATTTCCTGAAGTAAATATATAACCTAATCTAGTCAGTTTCTACCAAAATGCCAGTGGTTGTCTACTGATTTATACGTCTACTAAAAGACAGCAACCATGCTTTACCAAATACACACAACTGGCAATGTATTAACTGCAAAAACTCATTATTTTATTCTCAAGATGAACCAAATACAAACTGTGAACATTTTGTCAGAACTAGAAATTTATCAATATAGATGCATAGATTTCATCGTTGAATTTCTAGTTTGAGACTTTATCAGTTGCAACCTACTGGGCTTTCAACCAAAATACCACACTGGTGAAATGAGTTGGTTTTATTTTCTTAGCAACATTATTTTGAGGGAAGAAATGTGAACAACCCAGCTTTGACTTATGGGTAAGCATTTCCTTTGCTTTCAGAAGATAAACAGTAAACACCGGTATTGGAAAAACCTGCCCCCAAAGAGATATGGTATCTCTAGCCGAACTGCAGAATCTCGGGAAATCCCAAACAAGGGGTGACCCCGCCTCGCCGTTAGGGTGAACACAACAAGCAGCTAGGCTTCAACTTTGGGCACTGAAGGCCCCACCAGCATCATGGCTGATGCAGACCGATGCGCAGGAGGAGGTGGACGAGGAAGAGGCTGGTTTGTTTACTTGCAGCCAGAGCCGCCGCCGCCAGCAGCGACAGCATCACTGGATCAGCCAAAGCCAGCATCTTCCGCACATTTCTATTCTTAGCACACAACTCCCAAGCGGATCAAAACCCCACTACTATTAAAAACACAGACAAGCACGTTACCCACCTCCCACACACACCCCCCACCCTACCAGTGCTGTCTTTCCCTGCGCGCGGGTGGCGGGGTGGGATGGGGGAAGGAAGGAGACCCCGGGGGACGCCTGTGCATCCTCGCCTTCACCCCACCCCACGCGCGCAGACAGCCCCGGCGCCAGGGCGTGCGATAGACAGCCCCCTCCCCCCCACCCAAACAGAGTGACACCGGGCCCACGCGTTATATAACCTCCCGGGCGCCCCCTCCCCACGCCGCGCGGCCCGGGCAGGGAGGGGCGAGGGGAAGGAGCGAGAGTTGCGCAGAGACTGGAGGCGCCGGGCCGGGGCAGCCCAGACACAGACGGTACCGCTAGGCCGGGAGCACCCCTCCCCCAGCCCCTGCGCACCGCCGCCACCCAGCAACCCCCCAGAAAGTGGGGGGCTGTCAGTGTCACCCGCGCCAGGCATCCCCCGGCCTCCACATCCACACCCAAAGCCTCCGGTGACCCAGCCCCCGCCCACGCCCCCCGGCGCAGTGACAACCCAGAAGCCCCCGCCTCACCCCACCCCGCCGCCACCCCCCGCCTGAGGGAGGCAGGGAGGAGGGACCGGGGCCCGGGGCCCGGAGGGAGTGGAAGCGGGGAGGACGACGAGAGTGGGGGGCGGTGGCTGTTACCTGCAAAGGCGGCGGCGGCGGCTGCCCCGCAGCTGCTCGGGCGGCGGCGGAGGATGGAGCTGGGGGGGCGGGGGGAGGAGAGGGGGCGACTCGGGGGTCCCCCCTCCCTCCTCCTCCCCTCCTGTCCTCCCCCCACCCCACAGAGCCTCTGGCCCCCTGAGCCCGGTGCGGCCGGCAGGAGGGCAGGCGAAGGGCTGCAAGGAGGGAGGAGGGAGGGAGCCGGCCGGGCCGGGCCGCGGAGCTGGAGCGGGAGGAGGCGGCGGCGGCGGCGGCGGGAGGAGGAGGGAGAGGGAGGGCGGCGGCGGGGGGAGGAGGAGGCGGAGACTACATGGGAATCGGATATCGGCTACAAATTCAATTCATCACCAGAAAACACCGCTCGGGCGGGGGCCGGGTCACGCCGGCGGGGCGGCGGCTGCGAGCCCCAGGGCGCGCCCGGCGCGGGGCGGGGGTCTGTGGCCTCCGCTCCCGGGCTTCGCCTGGCTGCGGGGACCCCCGCCGCCTCCCCGCCCCCCTCCTTCCTCCCTCTCGGGGCTGCCGCCGATCGGTTCTCGCCGCCGCCGCCGCGGGGCTTGTTGTTGACTTTGAGGAAAACTCCTGACGTCAGGGGCTGGCTCTCCGCGACTGGCGGGAGCGGCTTCCCCGCGTCCTCGGCCCTGCCCGCCGCCTCTGCTCCCCTCCCTGCCGGGCCCCGGTCCGCAGGCTTCCCCGCGCCCCCCAAACCCGCGGCGCCCCGCGCCCCCTCTCCTCTCGCGAGAACATCCCCCCCCAGCCAGCCAGAGCCGGGAGCGGGGGCAGTCGTTCCCGGGCGGGAAGTTCTGGGTTTCCCCCGCGCCCGCGTGGCCCTTGGCGGGCACCCGAGGCCCAGGAGCCGAGGCTCCCCTCCCGGCCGTTCCTTCCTGGCACCCACCCTGCGGGGCTGCGGGCGCACGTCTCCTGCCCACCGCGGCCCCCGGGGGAGACCGGGCCGGTGCGAGGGCCAGCGCCGGGAAGCCCCAGAGGTGGGCGGTGCCCAGCGAGGAAGGAACCCGCGGAGCGTGGAGCCCCGCGCGGACGGAGCCCACCCCCCACCTCGGGGAAGAGGGGTCCCCAACACCAAGCTTTCCTGACTACCCCGGAGACCGCCGTCGGTCCAGCCTCGCCCGGCAGCCGTCCACGGCGCTGGCTGTAAGCCTTCATCACACGCAGCATACACATGGCGGGGGGATCGTGATGCACCCTTAAAAGCACACCCCTCTAGAGATACTAGTTTTCATTGACTTTGGGAAAGCCGTGAGGAATTCATTCAGGACAAAGATAACCATTTCTTCCTTTTGAAGTTCATGGCTCCTGAGAATATTTGAAATGGAGACAGTTTTTGCAAAATGACCATATTTCACCATGCATCGCTCCAGAAAGTTACAAAAGTTTACTTTTTCTGAGACCATTTTTTCGGCTCTGGAAACGTCCGTCAAACACCCGAATTACAATGCCACGCGTCTCTAGCTTTGTGGATATACCTGTTACGTGCTATTTTCCCCCCTTACAAGATTATTGCTAATGCCTTTAGGGTCTTTCTATAAAAGAGTTCCTCCTAACATGCGTGCACTTGGTTGCCTGGCTTTTCCACGTCCTGACAACTAACTGACATTAGTCAATTTTGACACACTCTCCCTCTGGTATTCATCTAGTTTATTGTATTTACACATCTATAGTCACATTTTTCTCTTGGAATTGTGAACAGGAGTAGGAAACAGTAGAAAGAAGGGGGACTTTTTTTAAAATTCAGTTTTCTCCATTTCTGAAAGAAACTTGTTTCCTGATCATCTTAAAACAAAATTTGGTATCTTTAAAGTACAGAGTCCACCTGAGCGTCAGTTCTCCGTTGCTGTCTTTCTCCTTTTCCCATATTTCCCAACAGACCATAAGCTGTAACACACCCAGAGTGCGTCTTAAGTCTATTCAGAGTATCTGTGTATGCACTGTAAATACATAGTTTATTCTCTAATAGTCACTCCTGGCCAAATTATATTGTAGGTTTCTTGTTGTAAACTATAAAAATGGACCAGATTTTTATCCCAACTCACTTCTTAAGAAAAAAGTTCCTATGACACCAGCAACAAAAAGTGCCTCAAGCTTTTATCAATACCTTGAGAATTGTGAATTACCAGATAGCTCTTATTAATGAAATTTTTGTTTCAAATTTTTATATTGACTCATTTAAGAGAAACAAATTTGTCTTATAAGCCATACTGTCTCCAAATATTTCTCTTGGTCTTATCAAATATATTAAACCTTAGGCTCAACCCTAAAATGAAGTATTGTAGAAACCAGGATGGATCTCACACTACATACTTTGGGCTTCCTGTATTTGAAAAATTATAAACTTTTACTTCTATTTTTGCTTTTCCACTGTAGTAGTTTAATACATTTCTGTGATAAAAACATGTTGGTTTTATCATAGAATTATCGTTTAGATTCATTTAAGTAGAATTGTTCTATTCTTAGACTGTTATGAATTGGGAAGACTCTGCCAGTTGTGTTAGGATGTTATTTCCACACAAAGTGCATGAGACATTCCTCTCTTTCATCGTCATCACATCCCAGTAATACCCAATACCCCCGGTTCATCCATAGGTATGTCTCCTAAATTTCAAAGACAAAGCCCATTCGTCATTAAGCCAAATGTTTTTAAGACTACTATTTCACAGTAGTAGTTATTTAGGCATTTGAAGAAAAATGTTCATTCTTCTTTACTAACAGAGAGTAAATTAGATACTGAGAGCTATCTCTTGGTACTTCTACCATTTCTTGGGAGTTACTTAAACTGGAAGGACATTTAAAATCTCAGGACATCAGGTGTTTTAGTCTGTTGGGACTGCTATAACAAAATATCCTAGATAAGATGACTTTTAAGCAACAGAAATTTAATCTTTCATAGTTCTGGAGGCTGAAATATCCAAGATCAAGACACAGGCAAATTTGGTGTCTGGCGACCATCAGTTTCCTGGTTCATAGATGATGCCTTTTCACTGTGTCTGAAGAAAGGTGTGAAGGAGTCTCTTGAGCCACTTTTTTGAGGATACTAATCTCATTCTCAAGAGCTTTACTCCCATGACTGAATCACCTCCCAAAGGTCCCACCTCTTAAAATACCTTAGGAGTTAGGATTTCAAGATATCAATTTTGGGGGAACAGAGACATTCAGACCAGAGTATTAGGTAACAAAAATTAAGTTACTGTTTCTCTATCTTAATAGAATCGGTATCTTGTCCTAGCATAGGAGGTTGAACACAGTAGGCACAGAATAAGTTTTGGGTTTTTTGGGGGGCTGGGGTTGAACCCGCCACCTCTGGCATATGGGACACAGCACCCTACCCTTTTGAGCCAAAGGCGCTGCCCAGAATAAGTATTTGTTGAATAAATTATTGAATGAACAATGAAATCTGTGAAATATATGCATTTTATACAGTATTTTCCTCTTGGGATGCAAAATGGTTTATTGAAAAGAATATAAACACTCTTTGGAGATTTGCATACCTGAGTTCAGATCCTCTGTGTACTATGTCTCAGCCATATTGCTTAATTCTTCTAAGCCTTAATTTCCTCATATGTGAAATGGTGATTATACCTACTTCGACAGCTTATACAAATTAAATTTTATAAAATATTAGTACCTAACGCATAGTAGTAAGCAAGTTAAAATTCCTTTACCATAAATTTGAATATATGTACATTAATGGAACTCTAGCTGCTACATAACTGCTCAGAACAAACTCAAAAATCAACTTGGACACAAAACAACAGAAGTAAATTTCTCATCGTTGTAAATTCCTATATAGCAAACAAGGTTCTTCTGAGCTTTAATTCATAGGCTCAAGTTTCTTCCATGTTAGAGCCTTGCCACGTTCACCGTATAATCAATCAGGTTGGCAAAAGGGGGGGAAATGTGGAGAATCGCTCAAGCAAGGTTTTATGTACATCACTTACACTCACATCCCACTAGTTAAAACTCTCCCAAGGCATCTGACTACAAGGCAGGCCATAAAAGGAAGTCTGGCTCAGGAAGAAAAAGAAATAGATTTGATGGGCAGCCAGCTATATGCTGTGGTTGGTGTCTGAAATAATCGTGTTAATTCTACAGTTGTAATTAGTGAATACCCTAGATGATTAATAGAGCAATTTCAAATAGAGCATAATTTAAGTAGAGGTATAAGTAATATGTTATGGACTAAACATGTCCCCCCAAAATTCATATGTTGAAATCCTAACCTCCAATGTGATAGTATTAGGAGGTTGGGACTTTGGGAAATAAATAGGTCTGAGGATGGAGCCCTCATGAATGGAATTAGTGCCCTTATAAGAAGAGCAAGGACAACTTGCTTCGTTGTTCTCTGCTTTCCACCATGGGTAGATACAACAAGAAGATAGACATCCAGGAAGCAGGACCTAGACATCTAGGAAGCAGGCCCTCTTGGACACTGGATGAGCCAGTAACTTGATCTTGGACTTCCCAGCCTCCAGAACTGTGAGAAATAAATGTCTATTGGTTAAGCCTCCCAGTCTGTGGTATTTTTGTTATAATAGCCTGAACTAAGATGTAGCTTCCATTGCAGTAGATGTCACTACTAATTGTCTCTTTCTCCTTTTTTAATGCACAGGCCAGCTGCCTATATAGGAACATATGAGTATATCCAAGGCCCAGAGATGTCACTAATCTGGTGCCACATGAGATGGGGATATATAAAGCCCTATGGAAACTTCCCTCTTATTTCACTGATCTTTTTTTTCCTGCTGCGTTATTAGAGTATGAATGAAGTTTTTTTCATTCATATTCTCTCTTCCTCTCAGACAGTTAAATCTTTTAGCAATTTAAGCAATCTCTGGAGATTACATTTAATATTTCAAGACACTCAGGTCAGGAAAGTTACTGACCATGATTAAATAACTGCTGTGAAGCATAAAGCTAGAATTCATGTTCTAATTCCAAAGCAACAAGCATACCATAATTATTATTCCTGGCTGTGCAGGAGAATCATAGTATGCAATAAAATAATACATACATATTGTAATTCCAGAGCATCATTTTAGTGTATAATTTTGACTCACTGAGGTTGTGTGCATTTCTGCTTATTCAGAATCTGCTCTATGGGGACTGAAGTTTCCAACTCAAAGGTTAGCAGAGAAAATAATAAATTTCCAAGTTTCACCTGGATAATTACTTCAACTCCTTCCAACTCAGCTATCTCATGTACATGAAGTCCTATTCCAGAAAGCTTCACCATCCATTTTAAAACAGAATTTCTTCTACCAATGAAAATACTTTCAGCATCAACTAGAAAGTTTCCAATCTACACCTCATTTTTTTTGATCCACTATGAAGTCCTTCAGTTGTTGATTCTGTACTATTTCTGTACTATGCTGTACTATTTCATTAGATAATATTAGTTTGCTTTTTAGAGTAGCAGGAAATCCTATCTCAGAATTTTTCTATTGTCTATACCCAGCTATGATCATTTTAAGCTGCAAACACCATCTTGACTCAGTAATTAGATTTTAATCAAAGCTTTAAAGGGGAGAAAGCAGGCAGGCTCAGCTGCTCTATTTCTCCATCTTATTTTTCTTTTCCAATCCACAAGTCAATCTCTGGTTGAAGGATAAAACAGTTCTTACCCAGCTGGTACCACTGTTGGCCAGCTTTGTGCTCTGTCTAGCACACAGAACTAGCTACATGATTGGCAGGGCCCAGTGTGTAATGAAAATACCAAGTCCCTCGTTGAAGAAGAATTAGAAATTGTAAGAGTGTGAGATTAGAACATTAACCCAAGTACAAGACCCCATACACTGTACAGGTCACATGCCCGTGCACCTGTTGGCAAGTACTTCAGGCTAGATGTCCAGGGGTTTTTTGGACTTACTCTAAAAGTTACTCTTGCTTCTGGGCGACCCTAACTGTGACACCTGTGATGTGGGTGCTACACCTTCTCTCAGCCGGCTACTTCTCATCACCCCTCAACTTCTGTCCCCTCAGCCCAGTTGGAGTCTCACTATTAGAGTCCTCTCACCCTCTGACACAAAGTCTCCTAGGCAGAACTCCAAATGGCCTCAAGCCAGTTCTCTCTCTCCCATGGGACTTTATCTGGGCCACAGTAACATTCAAACATCCTTTGTCTGGCATCCATGCTCTCCTTGGTTCCACCAAAGCAGCAGCTGGGCAGGCTGTTTCCCAATTTTCTGAATGGGAGTCAGACCTGGTCCACAGACCTTAGATCGGATTCTCCCACCTACCCATTTCAGGGAACACATTCCAAGCCGTCCACACGATCCTGGGGAAACCTCCTGCCACAAGCACAAGGAGGACCCTCACCTCCGAGGTGGTGAGCACAGGTCTCCCCTTCACAAATCTCCTCTATCTCAAACTATCTCTACTATTTTATATCTTGTACATGGATGAGAGTATTTGAGTCATAGACTATCATCCTTCATAACAGTGACCTGGCTGGAAATTTCACACCTTTGTATCCTGAGATCTCAGATGAAACCTCAATTTTAAATTCCTATTTTAAAAAAAAATCCTGTCTTTGGCATAACTGTTTTCTGTGTTTCTTATTTAGATGTGTGCTCAAGTATATGAAAAATTATCAGTTATTACCAAATGAAATATATTTAGGTTAACAGGTGTTCAAAGCACAAAATTAATTAAAATAGTATCTTCTCTACATTTGTTTGTGTTTCTGTTTGACAAATATTTTCCAACAAATTGCCTTTTTCATGCATTATTAACTATATTAATGTTAAATATTTTTAGAGACTCTTGCCCTTGGCTAGTTTCTCAAACTTTTTTCTTACAAAATGTACAGTTGAAGACTGCAGAATTTTATCTCTGCAGTAGAAGCCACAGAATCAAGAATAAAAACTCAGAAAGGCAATTTGTGTGAGAGCCAGTCACTTGGATGGATAAAGCTTATGTTGAGCCATGACAGTGGGCATGAATCACAACTCAGAATCAATGTCCATGATTACCAAAGAAGAGTTGCCTGCCTTAGTTCCACATCAAGGTATTAAAAATAAAGAAAGTCATTGGGCTTTGGTTGTCTAGTTTAAACTCCTTAACTTTGTTTTTTGCTCCATTCAAGGGCTTTTGGGATCCTTGAGTAAAAAATGCTCAACAAATAACAATTTACTGAACACAGAAGTCATATGATATCATGTTTACCTAGTTAGGTCTCTTTCCACTCCTGGTCTTCTGATAAGTTACTTCCTTATAGACATCATCTTCCAAATATCTGAGAAAGTCCTTGAGTTACATGAAATCTTATTTAAGTTTCTTTGGATAGTCCAGTAGGGAAAACTTATAAAACGTGACAAAAAGGGCAAAGAGTAACTTTGGTTACTCTTCACGCATTTTCTCCTTAATGATAGACAGGTTTTCATAACCTCTTTTTCTTAAATCTCCAGTCAAGAGTCCATAAATATATGCATATTTACTTACTCATTTTCTTCCCTGATAAAATGTTTTAAACCTCAGATCCTATAGTTCACAATTTAACATTTACGTCAACCTAATCCCATAAACATTTGTTGACTATACAGACAAAGGTCTAGGGATGGATATAAGCTCAACACAGAGCCTTTATCAAGATGCTCCAGCTATTTGAATCAATATGCACAAGGAACCATACTATAAATAAATGTTGCAATAGAAATACGTATAAAGGGATATGAGAAGCTATGGGAAACGATAGTGGAAAGAGAGGGATTGAGTCAGGACAATCTAAAGAGAGGTTACTGGTGGCTTAGCTGAGTGTTAAAATGACATCAGAAGTTCATCAGACAAAGGAAGGAGACTTTCCCAGTTGGTAGAAAAAGCATTCAAAAATGGCAAGAGATAATAACATTAGGGAGTCCGAGAAAAGAAAGTGGGTGCAGGGAAGGTTTTCTGACACGCAGACATTTGAGTTAAACTTGAAGACCAGCTGTGAGAGGACAGAAGATTATACATAATGCAAGAACAGTGGAGAGAAGAAAAAGGAAGGGTCTCCAGAATAACTTATGATGTATCATCAACAGGAATGAGTGATCAGATGATGGGCGGAGGGTTGGCGAATAAAAGAAGGAATGAAGGATGATGTGAAAATTCTTCTCTCCCAGCACTGGGAGGAGGCACGGAGTCCGTGTGCGTGCGTGCGTGCGTGCGTGCGTGCGTGCGTGCGTGCGTGTGTGTGTGTGTGTGGAGAGAGTGCGCGAGCATGTGTGAGCACGCATACACGATGGTTGTTATTGCTTATTTTGTTGAGAGGCAGAGTTATAAAGAGAAAAGAAGATGAGCTATTTTGGACATGTTAAAATGTAAGTACACCTGTGAGACTTCTAAGTAGATACAGTACTAAACAGAATAGCTAACATGATTCAGTTCTCACTCTGTGCCAAGCACTCTACCAACTTAATATCAGAGGAATTTGGGGATATAGAAAAAGGAGGTCTGAACAAAAGACTTGGTCTGAAAATACAGGTCCACATCAGAGCATGGGGTAAGTGGCTCCAAGCAGCAATGTGATATAAGAACGGAACCTTGGGAAACACCAACACTGGGGGGCAGAAGGAGATGGAGAAAAAATAACGAAATGGGTAAGAAAAGAAGCAGAATGCGTTATGAAAGCCAAGATAGGAGAGTTTCAAAAAGAGGGCAGTATTTGGCAGTGTGAATGCCGCACAGAGGTAAAACAGAAGATAAAATCTGATAAGTGTCTACTGAATTTTATAGTTGGGAAGTCATTGATTACCTTGGTTGGAGTTATTTCACGGTGTAATGAAGTTGAAAGTTTCATCGAACTGAGTTAAAGAGAAAATGGCAAACTGAGGACAAGGGGATAGAGAAGAGATGGGGGAGAAACTGATACTTATTGAAACTTCTTAGGAGCTAAGTTCTGCACTGACACTTTGTCTAAATGTGGCAAGAACACTACAGCATTTTGAAATATTAACTGCTCTTGTCTGGTTTCTTATTCTCCTTATCTCTTACTGACCATTCAGTGGGTTAGAAGATCCTTGCCTCAGGAAAAAGATGACAGCGCAGAAAAACAAGGGAAGAAGTCTTCTCCTGGCTGTTTAGCTTCAAAAGCCTAGCCCTCAGTGGACAGTGGAAACAACTTAGAGGCTTAAAACTGAATTAGGGAGAATGTATGATGTTGTAAGAACAAATTTTCACGCCCATTTGTAAACCACCTCCACCAGAAAAGACCCTCAGGCTAGCCGCAAGAAGAGAGTGCAGGAATAAACAGATGAGTCTCTGGGTAAGGGTCAGTCCTGTCCTGCAGTCCCCAACCCCTAGGCCACAGACCTGCTGCACAGTGTTACCACCTGAGCACTGCCTCCTGTCTCAATCCCACCCCTGCCCGGTGAAAAAAATTGTCTTCCATGGAACCAGTCCCTAGTGCCAATAAGTTTCTGGTTGTGGCCTGTTAGGAACCAGGGAACAGCAGCTGTGAGCAGAGGCAAGCAAGCAAAGCTTCATCTGTATTTACAGCAGTTCCCCATCACCCACATCACTGCCTGAGCTCTGCCCCGGTCCCATCACCCCCTCCCTATCTGTGGAAAAATTGTCTGTCCATGAAACTGGTTCCTGGTGCCAAAAATGTTGGGCATGACTACTATAACCTGCCCCATGGGGCCAGGATGAATGGGAAGGTAAGTCAACAGCCTGCCAAGCTTGGCATTCCAAAAGAAGAGGAAAATTGTGTTTCCTTTCTTTGTGAGAGTCTGGATGGAAGGAAGCACCAGAGACATACATGTCCCTGTGGTTAATGAAGGCTTTTGGACTCCTCAGGGATTCCTGGGGCGCTACATAACCTGGGCAGCAACACAATAATTCCTGTATGACTAGGCTTTCTGAGTTTGCACAGGGCTTTAGGCGGCTTCTGAGATTCTAATGCTGTACGACAATGCAGCACCTGCATTGTGGTTCCAGAACACTAGCAAGCGGAAATGAAGGGACTGAGGGACAGAGCAGTATTGACTTGTAACTTGCTAACAAACCAACAGACAATCAAGACGACTGAAATCTCAAAGGATGCCAGTGTGCTCGGACAACCCAAACCAACAGCCACTCTCTGTCCAGGGAATTGCTACCACATAAGCCACTGGCTTCCCTCCCGCATCACAATCCCAGGCAGAAAGGAGGTTTCCAAAAACTGAGAAAAGGGGAGGCTCAAGACAGAAAATAAAGTTGAGTTCTAGAAATAATGTTGCATTTCCTACACACTTGAATTTGGGATGAGTGTTAGCTAGAAGGAGATCCATGCTGGTGAGACTGCAAAAATTAAGAATGAGACAAACTAGACAGTGCACATAGAAGTGGGAAAAGAGAAGGTGCCAGTTGAAAAGAAAAGAAAAAGTGGGTCCCTTACTGAGGAATGATTCTAAAAGATAAAGGAGAATAAAAAGAAAGGGATAAACACTGAAGAAAAGGTGGTACCTCTACAAGAAGGGAGTGGCTGTGATAAAGGATGTGCATAGATAGAGTTTGACAACTGGGGGACATTTGAAAGCTTCCATGCTTCATGGCATGGAGGAAGGGCCAAGTGGCAATGCTTGCTGGGTACTTGTTGGATGTATGTAGGATGAAGACGGAACCCTAACACCTTACATTTCAGTCCTTAAACAGAGTGTGGTATATGTCTTGCATTTGGGCTCCTCCAACATGGTAGTGGATGCTGCAGTCACTACGCAGATCTGCAACCCTCTCCACTGAGGCTGGAAGCAGCCATTTCCCTTCCTGCTGTGAGTGCTGGCCACTGACACCTCTTATGTCCCCCTTCCAGAACTGCCCTCTACTGAGAGAGCCATTGTATAGGAGGTTATGCTTCCTTCCCGGTGACTATACAGCCCCCTGGACTTTATAAATCTCAGGAATCTGCACGCCAGGCGTATCCATGCCTCCACACGGTGGCCCCTCTCTCCCAGCCCCCATACGCACACCCCCAGCAGGGGATCAGCTGAGGTCTTAGTTGTGACTGCACCTCACTTTCCCCCTGCCTGATCCTGCCCACTTCACTCCTTCACAAACTTCCTGCAGCCCAATCTCCATCTCAGAGTCTGTCTCCCCAGGAATTCAACTTATGAGAGCACGGGTCCTCTATTATAGGAACGCTCGCTCGCATGCTTTGGGAAAGCCCAAGTTTAGGCGGTGAACAGCTCTGTGGTGGAACAACTTCCTTTCTTCCTGTCCTCTTGTTTCCCATGGATTAAAGTTACACTCTCTGACCACTCCTGTCCCTTACCCCTTCCTCCCCAGAGACTTATCTGATGGGGAGGGGAGGAGGGAGAAGCAGAGTCTGAGTACTCAGCCCAGTTGTGCTTTTGTTTGGAGGACAAGTTGGCCCAAATGCTCCCCCCCATGCCAAAACTGCCTACTCCATGGTATGGGCTGTAGCTTTCTTTCTTTTTTTTTTTGAGACGGAGCCTCAAGCTGTCCCCCTGGGTAGAGTGCCATGGCATCACAGCTGCTCACAGCAACCTCCAACTCCTGGGCTCAAGCCAGTCTCCCGCCTCCGCCTCCCAAGTAGCTGGGACCACAGGCGCCCGCCAAAACGCCCCGCCATTTTTTGGTTGCAGCCATCATTGTTGTTTGGGCCCGGGCTGGGGGATTCTAACCCGCCACCTTAGGTGTACATGGCTGGCGCCTTAGCCGATTGAGCCACAGGCGCCGAGCCAGGCTGTAGCTTTCTGATTCAAGTGCAAGCAAGCTCACTTGTCTACAAGCCTAATGCGCGCTCTCTAATCCAGCTTTTACTAATGTAAAGCTAATGCTTTCTTTTCCAAAGGCCATCCTTTTTCTTATATTTCTCAGTTGGGATCGACATTTATAAGACAGAGAGAGGGGAGAGGTCTTTTACTCTCTGAATCATTTACCCTTATAAGGTTTTGGAAGAGGCGGAAACAGTATTTAGTGTTTGAATGGCTCTTTAAAGTGAGACATGGCAAGAAAAGCATGACAAGGAACGTGAAAAATAAACGTGATGTGGAATATAAGATAAGGAAAATACAGTAGTTCTAACATTTAGAAAACATCCATGAACTCTAGCCTTACACCAAAGTATTTTCTGCCTGAGGAGGAGTAAACATGGGAAAGGACTTCTCATAACCCTCATGAGAGTGTAGCCATTTTAGAAAACAACCAATCCCCTCCCCAGACTCCTGGAGTGCTTCACCAACAGAATTTCTGGGAAACATCCTACCCATACATGCCCATGAGCATGACAGCCCCGCTCCTGCACTAGAGAGAGCCCCAGGCAGTACACTGGGCTCACTTCCCCATTCCAGCTACACAGATAAGGCTAAAAAAAGCCTTTGCAGCTATGTGGGAGGGGAGCTGACACCTGGTCAGTCTCCATTCCCCTTTCCCCCCTCTATTAAAGTCTTCCTTACTCCTGGACTGGCCTCCTCTCTTGTCTTGTAGACTCTCACCTTGCCCTCCCAAGTCTATGCCAGAACCTCTCAGATCATAAAAGGAATCTACCCAGGATCCTAATCATTAGATTTAAATCGTTGTTCCTTTATTCTCCAAATTTTCATCTTAATTCAAAAGACTCTAAAGAACCAAGAGTATTGGCGCTGTTACAAAGAAAATTTGCATCAGCTTCTTGCTAAAATCAGTTTTACCACTGGTTTAATTACATTTTATTATCAAAAGATAAGTATGCTAAGTGAATCTACATATCAAAACATCTACTGTAGTTTTGCAGAAGTGATGGCAAGGGTGACACTATTTTTATTAATGCCTATTTTTAAATTACCTTAATTTGACCTCATTGTACCCCCAAATTACCCCTTATGATAATTTTCAGGCTTCGGCACAGTTAAGGATGGCTCTGAAATCTTTCTGTAGTGGGAAGTTAGGTAAGATTGGGCTTTGTGTTGAGAATACACAAGATTAAGCAATGTTTCCATTTTAAACCAGTGGTGCCCTTTAGGTGTCACCTTTTACAGATTTCCCATTTAATATAATTATTGCACATTTAATATAATTCTGTCGCCAATATAAATTTTTAGTACTCCACAAACTAACCAGGAGTAATACATTTTCAAGAGCTAGAAAACATGTATTTGGCTTTTCCAATCTATTTCGGTCAACTTTAGAATTTGTAAGGATCCATTAGATACTGATGAAATTAATCCATAAATCATTTATTGCTTATCAATGCTATTAGTTTCCTCTAAAGTATGCAAATTTCATACAAAAATAGAAGCTATGCAACTGTAATTTTGCACCTTTTATGTAAGATTGTGGGGTGCGGGAAGAGGGAAGGTAAGAGGGACCTTCAATTCCTCCATCCTCCTGTGATATTCTCTGGCTTATCTGAGATGAACGACGTATGACATAACAGGAGGCTCTGCTCTCAGAGGTGATGATGGGTTTGTGCTGAGCTATCGACACTCGTACCTGGGCCTCTTGTGATCAATGACACTCAATTTGGAGACGGCTGACTGGGGTTAATGGTGCAATCTGTGGCTTTGGAACAGAGTTCTTCTCTATGTGAAACTAATTGGCCCATATGGGGATTAAACTGGTAACACTGTCCTCATTTGTCAACCCATCTATTCAGCGTTTGAATCCGGGTGTGTTTGAGGACTGCCCCAGATTCAATCAATGTCTTTTCAAATCACAATATTGCATCTCTAGAAAGAGGAGCAGGTAATTTTTAAACTATACAAGTTATCTGTCAACCCAAATCACTGTAATGAAATCATTGTAAATTAAATAATAATTATTCTATTGCCAATTATTCTTCAGTGAATATCCTTGTGCTGTGGAAACAACAGGAAGCAAGTCTGTTACCCATTAAGGAACTTCCACTATGAATTCCAGAATTACCTTCAAAATTGTCAAGATATGCCTTCAGACCCCACTCCTGACTGCCTAAAGACTGCCTGGAGCAGAGGTTCTCAACCTTCCTAATGTCCGATGTATTTTCATTGTTACAAAGGGGTCACGACCCACAGGTTGAGAACCGCTGGCCTAGAGGGTTGCCACCCTAACTGTCCTCAGCCCTTTCCCAAAGCATCACATTTACAACTGGACTGGCTTCTTCCCCTCACTTTTTCTTTGTTTCTATATTCACCAAAACCCTTTCTTTATTTCTGACCCCAGAGTATTTTTTAAATTCATTTACCAATTACATGATTAACGCCTTGACTTTGAAAACAAAACAGAACAATACTTGCCACAAAATAAAAGGTCATCTTTCAATTCAGACTTAAAGGATACATCTCAACAATGCAATATATTCAAATTGAAAGCTTCTTACATGAAGCTTAGACCAACTTACAGGCTCACTCTCAATTTTCTTCATGAGTAAACTTATGGCTTTTCTCCAATGCAACTGATACTTAACATCTGACTAATACATGTAAAATCAAGCCCCAAATTACCAGTTAAGGGTGCTGTGGTAGAGCCTACAACCCAGTAGAAATGAAAAGGTTACACAGGAAGCCTAGAGATGGATAATGATGGGCCAGAGAGTCATCAAACTGACATTTTCCTGCCAGACAGATTTTTTTTTTTTTTGGCAGTTTTTGGCTAGGGCTGGGTTTGAACCTGCCACCTCCGGTACATGGGGCTGGTGCCCTATTCCTTTGAGCCACAGGCACCACCCCTGCCAGATAGATTTTTAAAGTGAGTGGTCCTTGAGCAGTTATAAAATTAGAGAGTCTTTCCTACAAATAGTAACAAAGATCCAAACATAAAATGATGGAGGTGTACACCAGCAACAGTGTGGGACATCAGGAGAGCAACAGCAGTTATTGACACAGAAGAGTTATACAGAATGGACTGTAAAACAAGATTTTATTTTAGCCTTACTTTCTTTTTTGGTTTTTTTTTTTTCCTTTCTTGAGACAGTCTCATTTTATTGCCCTTGGTAGAGTGCCATGGTATCACAGCTCACAGCAACCTCCAGCTCTTGGGCTTAAATTCTCTTGCCTCAGCCTCCCAACCACCTGGGACTAACAGGCGCCTGTCACAATGCCCGGCTATTTTTTGTTGCAGTTTGGCCAGGGTCAGGTTTGAACCCGCCACCCTCAGTATATGGGGCCAGTGCCATACTCGCTGAGCCACAGGCGCTACCCTTAGCCTTACTTTCTAAGAGTTTTCACCAACTCTTTGATGAAGAGAAATTAGAATTTAACATCAAAACTCTGTTTGGGCTCAGAGCCCGTAGCTCAGTGGTTAAGGCACTAGTCACATGCACCAGGGCTGGTGGGTTCCAACCTAGACCAAGTTTGCTAAACAAACAAGCAAGCAAACAAAAAATAGCCAGACTATGTCAGGAGCCTGTACTCCCAGCTACAAAGGAGGCTAAGGCAAGAGAATCATTTGAGCTCAAGAGTTTGAGGTTGCTGTGAGCTGTGATGCCACAACACTCTACTGAGGGCAACATAGTGAGACTTTGTCTCAAAAACTTTGTTTGCAATTTATAGTAATTAAATTAACTACCCTTTCTTTTATTGTCTTCATAAACTTTTAGTTAAAGGACTTCCTTCAGTAAGTATAAGGATAAAACATATGCTACCTTACTATAGAAATCAAAGTTCTAATTCTAAGAGAAGGCAAAATCAGCTCAACTGCTGGACTAAGAGATGGCCAGATATCCAGTGCTGGCCAGATAACATTACTTCTGGGTGTGTCTATGAGGGTGTTTCTGAACGAGATTAGCATTTGAATCACTACAGTGAGTAAGGCTGTGGTTTTCCTCCATAAGGGTGGGCATCACCCAACCCTTTTGGCCTGAATAGAACAAAAAGGTGGAAGAAAGAAGGAATGTCCTATTCTTTGCCTGACTGATAAACTGGAACTGCCCTCGGCACGCCTGGTTCTTAGGCCTTCAGACTAAGACTGGAATCTGCACCATCAGCTCTTCATTCTCAGGCCCTTGGACTATACCACTGGCCTTCTTGGGTCTCCAGCTTGCAGAGGGCAAACTGTGGGATATCTAAGTCACCATAATTGTGTAAGTTAACACCTTAGAAAAGAAAGCTTTACTTAGTGTGCAACAAATTATATTGGAGAGAAAGAAAAAATATGACTATGTGAGAAATGTCCTGGGCATGGTAGTTCATGTCT
Organism: Galagoides demidoff; assembly: GCA_963574575.1. Lineage (NCBI taxonomy): Eukaryota > Metazoa > Chordata > Mammalia > Primates > Galagidae > Galagoides > Galagoides demidoff. The sequence continues at coordinate 23,003 of CAUYQV010178109.1, forward strand.
ATAGTTCGGGCCACTTGTGAACCTGAGGGAGGAGGATCACTTGGGCCCAGGAGTTTGAGACCATCCTGGACAACATAGCAAGGCCTACCTCAAAAGACATTTGTAAAATGAAGAACATATATAACTCTTTTTTAGTCCTGTATTGATTTTTAAATTGTGAAATATATTATTTATGCAGAAAGTACATAAAACATGTATAAACTGACTAATAATTTTAAAGCAAACGTCTATGTCATACCCTTCAGGTCCAGAAAACAGAACATATGCTGTACCCCAGAATCCAGGGTGTTCTTCTCCAGGCATAGCCCCCCTTTCCGCCAGCCACTACCCTCTCTGGGGATCATCACTTCTTTAGCTTTCATTATGGTGCCTCCTCCAACCATAAATAAATTTTTTTTTGTTTGACTCCTTCCTGTTCTCGATAATACGTATTTAAGATTCATCTTTACTTTTGTGAGCAGTTGTAGTTTTTCATTTTACTGTCGTATGATATTCCATTACATGAATATATCATGATTATGTCAGGAATTTTTCTATTGACATAATTTTTTTAAATTAATTTTATTATAATTTTTTTTGGGGGGGGGCAGTTTTTGGCCAGGGCTGGGTTTGAACCCGCCACCTCTGGCATATAGGGCCAGTGCCCTACTCCTTTGAGCCACAGGTGCCACCCTGACATAATTTTTTTATATAATATCTCCTTATCTCTTTTTAACGTCTAAGAATCTATAATATCCTCATTTTTATTCTATTATTGGTTATTTATACTACCTCTTTACCCCTCTCTTTCTCCTGGATGATTCTCACCAGAGGCTTGTCAATTTTACCAGTGTTTTCAAAAATATAACCTTCAGATTAGTTAACTCTCTATCTCTATATATACACACATATATATATTTGAGACAGAGTCTCACTTTGTCACCCTGGGTAGAGTACTGTGGCATCACAGCTAACAGCAACCTCAAACTCTTAGTCTTAAGCGATTCTCTAGTGTCAGCCTCTCAAGTAGCTGGGACTACAGGTGCCCACCACAACGCCCAGCTATTTTGTGCTTGTAGTTGTCATTGTTGTTTGGCAGGCCGGGGCTGGATTCGAACCTGCCAGCTCTGGTGTATGTGGTTGGTGCCTAGGTGCTTGAGCTACAGGTGCCAAGCCAGAAACAGCTTTTGATTTTCTCAAAAAACAGCTCATTCATTTTCTCTATTACTTCCATTTTCTATGTTATTTATTTCTTATTTTTATTATTTCTTGTCTTTATCATTTTCGTCCTTCTTATTGTTTTGAGTTTAACTTTTTTCAGTTTCTTATAATGGAAGGTTAACACATTACCATTCTATTTTCTAAAATAAGCATTTAAATTTCCCTCTAATGTACATTTTGGTGTGTTATGTTTTCATCATTAGTCAATTAAAATATTTTTCTAATTTTTGTTACGTTTTCTTTTTCACCATGGTTTGTTAAGACATGTGTTGTTTAATTTCCACATATTTTGGGAATATAATTATTGTATTATTACTTTGTAGTTAATAATATAACATCCATTGTGAGTGCATATCATATTATGTATTTTAATCCTTTTAAATGTATTAGTAATTGTTTTGTGATCAGCATATGATCTTATTGACTATTTCTTATTCTCTTAAAAAGAATACATATTGGGCGGCACCTGTGGCTCAAAGGAATGGGGCACTAGCCCCATATACCAGAGGTGGCGGGTTCAAACCTAGCCCTGGCCAAAAACTGCAAAAAAAAAAAAAAAAGCATATTTTGCTGTTGTTGGATACAGTGTTTTATAAATGTTAATTAGGTCAGGTTTGTTCTAACTATGCATATTCATGTCTTCTATCTCCTTATAAATTTTCCATCTACCTGTATTATCAATTGCTGAGAGAGAAGTGTTAAAGTTGCCAAAAGTAACTGTGGATTTGACTATTTCTCCTCATAGTTGTGCAATATTTTCTTTATGTCTTTAGCATCTTTATTATTAGGTACACATTCAGGATTACAATGTCTTAAGAAATTGATCCTTTTTATTATGAAATGATCCTTTTCATTCGTAAGAACATACTTTTTCATGATGCCTATTTCCTCTGTTATTATAATGATACAGCCACTCCAGCTGCCTTAGGATCAATAATTTGCATGGCATATTTTTATTATTCTTCAACTGAACTAATTTGCGTTTTTATATTTAAAGCATTTATGGTAGACAGAATATAGTTTGGTCTTGTTTTTCTTTGTTTTTCTCAGTCTGATAACTTTTGCCTTTTAATTGGAGAGTTTGGACCAATGGTCCTTAATGTGTAGTCTATGGACCCCTAGAAGTACCCAAAGGGCTTTCAGGTTCTTTTGTGAGATCAACAGTATTTTAATTATGATACCAGAATTTTTTTTTTTTTTGAGACGGAGCCTCAAGCTATCCCCCTGGGTAGAGTGCCATGGCATCACAGCTCATAGCAACCTCCAACTCCTGGGCTCAAGCGAGTCTCCTGCCTCCGCCTCCCAAGTAGCTGGGACCACAGG